>JAPQWV010002145.1:0-63000 GCA_027422505.1 Craterostigma plantagineum
CGTGAGTCGATCGATAGCATGTCGATGGAGCAGTTCGTCTGGGCACCCTACGACGATCAGGCACCAGAGATTATGGCGTTGAGAGCCGACTCTCGACCAGCATGCGTTCGGTCGTCGTGCCCACTCATCTTCTATAACATCGTTGAGTGGCACTATCCCGATCGCGTGCTACGACAGTTCGAGATGGTTCGGTCCGTCCCGTAACGTCCGAGACAGCTCGATGTTGATCTTCATCGGCACAGTACACGTAACGTCGTGGGAAGGGATTGGAGGGCCTTCCACGAGCAGTACGAAGCCTTATGGGTGTCGGTACGAGAGGATAGTTGGTGCGATGGAGATAGTTGGTGGTGCACAGTGCACTCCAGATTATTATCCATGGTACTGCAGGGTCACCCGTCGTTACATCTCTCCATCGACGATCCACATGAACCGAGGATTCCAGATGGGAGATAGTGCATTTATCGACGTTATGGTTAGGAACCTGTCCTTCTTTGTTTTTTTTATTTTATTTTGGACATGTCATTTAAGACGTGAATTGTTACCTATTAGGCACAGCACGTCGATAGGGCCGAGGTGATATTTACAGGAGGAGATATGCAAGGAGGATTGGATATCATACATCAGATGCATGGTCTTTTCCTTGACAGACGACAGCGAAGACATAAGTCGTTCGCTGATGTCCCCTCGACACACATGAGTGTCCCATCATCTTCGCGTGGTCGGACGCATGACCTTGGCCCATCGTCTTCACGTGGGCGCACGCACAGTACGATGATGGTAGTTACTTTACACCGACGGGTTTTGGTCTCGGGTACGGCGATGCTGATGATGATGATGACGACGATGCGATGCCTCCGTATCAGCTATTTGTGCAGGAGTCACCGCCACGACCCCAGCAGCGACGTCGTCGCCCTGAGCAGCCCGAAGCTCCTGTTGACCGTGGCCATCTGCACAGGAATTGACGACCACGTAGATGTGGCACATGAGGGCATTATATACCTTAGTTTTTATTTTCTTTATTTTTTTATCTAATTAGGACTGCTGTTGATTTTTATTTGTGTTTCTTGCTGTTCTGTTTGCGAATGTTTTTATATTTCTAGCAAGTTTTTTAGTCGTAAATCGATGAATTACTTCCAAATACTTAAACAGGTACAACGACATTCTACATCAACAAACAGATACAACGACATATTACATCAACGAACAGCGAAACCGACAATCAACGCCCGCGACCTCTGTCTCTGTCTCCGACTTGAGCTACCCTCATCCATTTCGTTTCGAATACGAGTTGTCTTTGGCCTACCCGGTCGTCTTCTTTCACATCGGTCTTCATTATGCACAAGGAAAAAATCAGCCGCCTCCCAATATCGCTCATCCTCTAGTATGCGGCACATCAATGGAAGCTGAAGTCGACTATCGCTTTTGGAGGCAGTAAGCGAGCCCCTTTGAACACACCATTAAGCGCTTCTGAGATGTTTGTCGTCATTGAACCACACCTAAGCCCACCATCGTAAGCAAATGTCCACTTTTCTCGATCAATCTCGCACAATCAATCATAGGCTTCTTCTCGCAGACCCTTAAGATGCTCCATGATCCGTTCGAATTTTTGCACCGTATGCGCCATCCCTGCTATGTGGCACAATTTCCTTAGGTCACTATCTTTGAACTCCTTGTTAAAATTTGATACTTTTATGACGTGACGTAAACAGTAACGATGCACTCCGTTTGGAGACCTATAAGCGTCGAGTTGTTCTACTGCGGACAGTAAACCTGCATTACAGTTCGTATGTAACATAAAATAATTTTAGTAAAAAGAAAAAAAATCAACAACTTGATCAATTTTTACCAACAAATACCTGGATGGCGATATGAAATTAGGCATATCGCTTGTCCCTCCAATACATGAACATTAAGCAAGTTCAAGAACCATCTCCAAGAATGTAAGCTTTCGGTTGTAACGATGGCAAAAGCAAGTGGAAAAATTTTCTGATTTGCATCGAGTGCACATGCAATCAACATTTTATGCTTGTACTTCGAATACACAGACCACTCTACGACAATGCTTGAAGCCGTCAATGCAAGGTTTGAATGCCCAAAATACATACCCGAATTTTTTCACTCCAGACATGTCTTGAAGATGCCACCACTTCACCACCGTTCCGGGGTTGTAACGTCGCAATGCTTTCATGAATATAGGAAGCTGTTGGATTGACGTTTCCCAAGTACCATAAACAATCTCTTTTGCTCGCTTGAGTCCATGACTTGCTTGAATGTACGGAATATCGTACCAAAAGTATCTTTTACGAGCTGTTGCACGTTTTTAGGTAAATACTGAGGGTCGTTCTTTATCGTTTGGATTAATATTCTCGCGATTTCAGTACGCGAAATATTACGATGGGTGCTGGCCAACTCGTGCGTGAAGCATGTGTGCGGTCCTCCATATCTCGTCACCTTCCAAAAAAAACTTTTCGGTTTGGAGACTGTTCGCAGTGTCCAGTTACAATCGTCGCTATGATTGCATCTCACGCTCCATGCGTTTCTGTTACTTTCGGTCACCTGATATCACGTCTAACAACCCTCAAATTGGTAATCGTTAACAGCACATTTTAAATGTCCTTTGCTATTAAACGTCATACCTACGTAAAATGCGGGATCGTCCGTGTCGTAAAAATCACCACCAGTTCGTCAACTTCTGGGGGAGCCATTTGATAAGAGGTATTAAACGGCGCCGACTGGTATAATGCTCTATTCTCTTCTGGCTCACTTGGCATTGGTTCATCGTCATTTTCATCATCGGCATTTGCGGATCTGGAAAATCGTCTAGTGCCCCACCCTCGTCATCGGCTTCAGAGTCACTGACGTCACTATCTATGACGGCGTCATGATCGATCATAGGCTGCGCCACCGTCGAACTAATAGGAGCGCAACTGCTGCTCGAAAGTATATCTTCGTGAGGGGCAAACGAAATATTCGTCGATCCTTCAGTAACTGAAGTAATGTCAGGAATCGAATCCATCGGCGCGGGATTCGTGTACTCGCCGGGAGGATATACGTTGCGATCGAACTAAACGATCTCGGTTGCCTCGACAAAGACCTCAATGTAATCGAGCTCGTTGTCGGGATCCAAGAAGTATGCAAGGTCGGCATCACTAGACATTAGTAGGAGATTATGATACGGTCATGAGTGTTGATAGTATTCGTTCATCACATGAACGATTAAAAAGAAAGCATTGCTGTCGATGGAAGTCATGTCGTACAGCATACTAAGAAATTGATCGAAATTGGTATCGCGATGAATTCGTCGATAACCGATGGGTTGAAGACTATACTGTATGGTGTTTGATCCGTGTATGATTTCACCGCCATAATAAACAACCATTTGGATTTTTCTAGATACCATATTGGATATGTACGAAATTTTATGAATTGATAATCGAAAATCGAGCGGCTTAAATAGGGAAAATGCCGTTTCTATTAAACGCGGCGTCGCCGGCAATGGACGCGAAGTCGCACCCATTAAACGCGGCCATAACGCATTATCGTAGTGGGCCGTCGTTAGTGGGTTTAGTGGCCGTTACTGCTGTCTAGGTCAAACTTCGCCATTATTAAACGCGTCGTGGCGTCCAATACATGCGACGCGGGCCACACGCGGGCCCAGCCGGGCCCACCTGTATTTTTGCGAGGGTTACCCGTGCCACGTCATCCGTCGCGTCTAATGGACGCAACGTCGCGGCTAATGGAAGCGTTCCACTCGATTTTAATAATTTCCGTCACATTACTCCTATTTTAATGAATATGGCTTCAAATAGCTCTATTTTAATTAAAAACCATTGTCTCATTGTACTAGGTCCAGAATTAAGTATGTTTTTCTCAGTTCAAGTATTTCACAAATGCTAAGGGTACTAAGGAGCAACTCCTTTTTATGTTAATGACATTTATCTTATGCATATGAAATTGAATTATAAATTGAGCGAGTCTGATGTGTTCCGCGGGAAACGACCTTTGCTGACGACGGGCTTGAACGCGCCTTCTCGAACTAACGACTGCCAACGTTCGAACCTAGCACACAAAAACCAATGAAAGTAGGTTAGAGGGGGCCGGGGTGGTTGCCGACGACGCTCATCTGATGCTTAAGTCAGTTTTTTTCTCAGAAAAGGGTGTAAACAGGTGCTAGGCTAGTAAGTAGTTTTTCGTTTTACTTTTGCGTACCTGGTAGTTCCCCAACCGTTACCTTTTATACTAGATTCGTTCTGTCGAGCCATGACCTGGTCTTCCCCCAGCCCGCCTTTTCCGCGAGCTTCATGTTAGATAACGTGGTCTTTCCACTCACCCCACGTTCTCCTTTCGTCATCCTTCCTTCAATCCTCGTCTTGACCTCTTCTTCCTGATGCGCCCCTGCTATACTTGAGTCCTTCCTCTTCTTCTCGGGCACGTTCCCCCTCCTCTATCTCATCTTCATGCTATGAATACCCCCAGTTCGGGCTTTGTCCTCCATCCTCGAGCATGTTCCTCATCTTTATTTCATCTTCATTTGGTCATCTCGGCGGGCTCTCCTCTTCCTGGCTAAAATAATTTGTCTCCAGGTTTCTTCTACTTTCTCCCCTAAGCTTTCTCGGGCGTCCCTCAAACTCTCCCTCTCTTCCTTCTTCGGGCGCCCCCTTCTTTCGGTCCGTCGTGGTGATGTTCCGAGAAGACACGTCCCAACCTTTTTGTTCGGGAAAACTCACCCCATCACATCCGGATCAGGCCCAACAGGGCCACGTGTCTTTCATCAAGGGGCCTTAACCTCTCTTCTCCTTCTCCCCTCTTTCTTTTTATTGTTAATTGTTATTATTTTCCCTCTTTTTATCCCTTTCTCTCCAGTAGGGTTTTCGTTTTCACTATCTGCTCTTTTCATCTTCTCCTCTAAAGTCTCTGGAAGCACATCGATTTCTCCCCCAGTTTGGCGTTTTGCCTCCGAGATCCCATTGTCTCCCTCCTTATCGATGCCGATAAGTCCTTTTTCCCTTCCTCTATCTCTCTTTTTTGCTGTTTTCAGTTCGTTTCTCGTGTTTGGGGTTTACAATTTGCGACCATGGGTAATGATCCCTTCTTTTTTTTTCTCTTCTTTCTTTTTTTCTTCGTTCGCTCTCATTTACTTTACTTTCACTTTCATTTACTTTGCTAGTTCCTTTAGGATTATGCGTCCCTTCGCTGTGAGCACCGCTGCATCTCCATTTTCCTCAAATCGTCCAGTTTTTCCTTCAAACCGACCTTTCCCAGAATCCTCTTCTTCTTCTGCGTTTTGAACCTCTTTTCTCAACGCCGCCCAGGCCATAAGCAACTTCTCTGACCTGAATATTTTCCACCGCCTCGTCTTGTAGGGTACCCGAGCGAAAAAAGATTTATGCGCCTTGGAAGATTGGGTTTCTCAAATGGAGGACTTTCGCGAATCTATCAAACTCCCCCGGCATGAAGTTCAAGTTTCCACTCTTCGGGCCTCCCATATCCCGATCATTGTAGATCGAGCAGGAGTAATCGATGACTGCGAAGTGCGGATCCCCGGGCCTCGGGAGGTAGCCAGCGGGCCTCCCGAGGGCTTCCGTACTTGCTTCCTAGGCCATCTAGATATGGGCCTTCGGCTTCCTATGCCGCGCTTCATAGCCGACCTTTGGAATTACTATCAGATCTCCCCGAGTCAACTTGCCCTGAACTCCTAGAGTTTGCTGCTATCCTTAGCCATTCTCATTAAATATTTTTGATTATCTCTTTCTTCACCTCTCATTCTGTCTTTTCTGAAAATCAACCTGAAAGAACCCGGTAAGCTCTCTTTTTCCTCGACAGCTTCTGAGGAATTCCTCCTCGGCAACCCCACCTCTCATAAGGGGTGGATGAGCAAATTTTTCTTCGTTCGCTCTCCCGAGTATGGATGGCAATGGGGCGGGGCGGGGATCTAATCCCCGTCCCCGTCCCCGTCCCCGTCCCCGCGATACATTCGGGGACGAAATCGTCCCCGTCCCCGTCCCGCGGGGATCCACGCGGGGCGGGGATTCCCCACGGGGATTCTCCGCCCCTTAATTTTCTTTAAAAAAATAATATCTTTAATATAATATATAAATTTGAATATATTTTTGTTATAAATATTATATAAATTATAATTTTATATATTATTTGTATTAATTTAATATTTTTAGTCTATATTTTGATATTATTTTACTATTACTTAAATCATAATTTAATATTATATATATTATAATATATAAAAGAGGGTTCGGGGACGGGGCGGGGATCCCCACGGGGAGATATCATTCCCCGTCCCCGCCCCGCGGGGATAAAATCTCGGGGATTCCCCGCCCCGTTCGGGGCGGATCCCCGCGGGGACGGGGAATCCCCGCCCCATTGCCAACCCTACTCCCGAGGGTTGTCCCGAAAACGACACGGTCAGTAACTGGCCGAACGCCATATCTGTTTCTACCCCCTTCTCCTGCTCCCGAATCAGAAGTAGAAGCATTCATGGAGGCCCTCGGGGATCAATTCAGTGCTCCTGAGCTCGTCAAAGATGACCTCCGTCACGGCCAGTGGCTTAAGCCATCACGGCCGTGATACCCACGAGAATAAAAATAAATAAATAAATAAATAAATAATAAATAAAATAAAAAAAAATTCGACCGCGTCACGGCCAACGACATATACGTCACGGCCGTGACGATGGACAGAGGCAACACTGCCTCAGGTCACGGTCAAGACCCCCATAGGTCACGGCCGTGACCTTGTCGAATTTAACCCAAAAAAACTCTTTTTTTTTTCCTTTTCTTCCCTCTTTCTTCCCTCTCTCTCTCTCGCGACCTCTCTCCTTCCGTTCACCACCACCACCAAATCTCCTCCACCCACGACCGCCGCTGCTCAACGCCGCCATCTGCCATTTCAATTTCTGTTCTAAGGGGATCATAATAAATGACTTAGGTATTTCGTCGAGGCTTTATTTTCCTTCTTTTTCCTTTTTTTTCCCGTGTTACCTTACTATCCATCACTTTCTTTGCCCTGTCAGATTCGCGAATGGAGCTAGCTGATTTTGCTCCTATTCAGGAGAAAATGAAGAAAGGCGATACTTCTCAAGCTCCGCCCTGCCTCTGTTACTCGGCCCTCAACAAGGGCAAGGGCAAAGCTCCTGCTTCTTCTTCGGGACCCTCGAAAAAAACTTCCAAAAGGAAGGCGTCTGCCGCCCTGAGTAGCTCTTCGGTTCAAAAGACCAACATACTCGGCCACATCCTTCTTTATCCTTGGCCACCAATAGTAAGATTTAAGGGTCCGATACATTTCCGTTCTGTCCGGATGCATGGCATAAGGAGCGGTATGTGCCTCTTCCATTATTTCTTGTTGGAGATTATTGATATCGGGAACACATACGCGCCTATTTATCATCAAAGTTCCATTCTCGTCTATCACAAAAGACTTCCGCAATCCTCGTTTTACTGTATCAGCAATCTTAGCTAGCTTTTCTCTTTAAACTGTACTTGTCTAATTCGATCTATTATAATAGGTCGAACTACGATTGAGGCACAAATAGCACCGGTATCGTCTACTTTCATCTCTATATTCATCTTCCTGAGGTCAACTACACTTGATAAAGAACATATCGATAAATAAGAGACGGTACCATACGATTTCCGACTTAAGGCGTCAGCAACGACGTTGGCCTTTCCAGGATGGTATTCTATTGTACAATCATAATCCTTCAGTAATTCAATCCACCGCCTTTGTCTCATATTCAATTCCTTCTGGCTTAATAGATACTTTAGACTTTTATGGTCGGTTAATATTTGAAATGTCGTGCCGTATAAGTAGTGTCGCCATATCTTTAGTGCGAACACTACGGCAGCTAACTCTAAGTCATGAGTTGGGTAAGATATCTCATACGATTTCAGCTGTCGAGATGCATACGCCACTACTTTTCCGTGTTGCATTAGCACGCACCCCAATCCTTGTTAGATGCATCACTATAAATCACAAAACCTTCTGTACCTGATGGATAGTTAGCACCGGAGCTGTCGTTAGTCGTTCTTTTAATTCCTCAAAAATCCTTTGGCATTCGTCAGTCCATTTAATATAGTTCCTTTACGTAGTAACTTTGTCATTGGGGCTGCTATCAGTGAGAAATTATCGACGAACCGTCGTTAATATCCGGCCAATCCCATAAAACTACGAACTTCTGCTACATTTTTAGGGCTTTCCCACCTGATTACCGCTTTGATTTTACTGGGATCAACTTGAATACCTTTACCAGAGACAACGTGCCCAAAAAAACACAACTTGGTCTAACCAGAATTTGCACTTCGAAAGTTTCGCATACAATTTCTTTTCCTGTAAAGTCTGAAGTACAATCTGCAAATGTTGTTCATGCTCTTCTGTTAACTTAGAATATACCAGAATATCGTCAATAAAGGCGATCACGAACTGGTCTAAATAAGGTCGGAAAACATCATTCATCAATGCCATAAAGACTGCAGGAGCATTCGTCAATCCAAATGGCATAACTAAAAATTCATAATGCCCATATCTTGTTCTAAAGGCAGTCTTTGGAATATCACCATCTGAAATCTTCAATTGATGGTATCCTGATCTCAGCTCGATTTTTGAAAAAACCCTAGAACCTTGCAATTGGTCGAATAAATCATCGATCCGAGGTAACGAGTCTTTATTTTTCACCGTTACTTTATTCAATTGTCGGTAGTCTATGCATAATCTGAGTGTCCCATCTTTCTTTTTAACGAAAAGAACGGGTGCTCCACAAGGCGATACACTTGGTCGTATATAACCTTTATCAAGTAATACCTTCAATTGTACTTTCAGCTCATTCAATTCGATCGGAGCCATTCGATACGGTGGAATAGAAATTGGCGCCGTGCCTGGTTGAAGTTCAATAGTGAATTCCGTATCTCGATCAGGTGGTAACCCCGGTAACTCTTCGGGAAAGACAACAGGATATTCACTGACTACCGGAATATCTTCTAATTTCAGTCCATTTAACTGCACATCAATAATATAGGCTATATACCCTTCGCATCTAACCATCTTAGAAGCTTCTAAGCTTGATACCTGATGTGTTGCCCGTATATTCTCTTCTCCTTTGAATACTATATTTGTTTGATTCAAATGAGTCAACTCAATTTCCTTTCTGAAACAATCAAGCTTTGCCCAATACTGTGACAACCAGTCCATGCATAATATTACATCAAAATTCATTAAAGGAATGACGAATAGGGTTGCTCGCATCTCTATCTTTTCACTGCTAATTTTGCATTCTGGATATACTGTATTCAATGTAACTATTTCGCCTGTTGGAAGTCGAACATACAATTCCTCTTATAGGGGTTCGGGTTTATCAGGTAATAAAGATGCAAATATTCGTAATATGAATGGATGCGTGGCACCTGGATCGAATAAAACATATGCATCAATATCACATATAGATGATTTAACCCGTAATCACGTGTGATCCCTCTTTGGCCTCCTCCCGAGTCATGGTGAAAATCCTTGCTTGTGCTGGCGGCCTATAGGTTTGGCCTCCTGAGCCTCCTCTTCCAGAACTTGTGTTAAACGGTCCTCGGCCCCTTCCTCTTCCGCGATTAGTATAAGTTCCACTAATTCTTGATTGTTCAATTGTGGGTTCTGTTTGTAATGTTGGGCAATTTCTTGCTAAGCGTCCGGGTTGTCCACATTTGAAACACTCGCCTGTGAGCCATCTACAAACACCTAGATGGTTCTTTCCATAATGTTCGCATGCCGATATTGGTTGAGAAATTCCTCGTCCGACAGGTCTCATTCCGCCTGTACTGCCTCTTGTGGAACTACTTTGTGTACTCATTGGTCTAGGTGCACTATATGATGTCTTTTTCATCTTTCCACTCGACTATTCTTCTCTCGGCCTCCTCCTACTACTTTGAAAATTTCTCGATTCTATTTCCAACCTTTCGGCCGCCGCCCTTAGTTTCCCATTGGACTCTATATCTGATGGTGTAATACGATTTCTAATCGTATAACGAAGTCTAGATTCAAACCTTCGGCACTTATTTCTTTCAATCGCAACATGTATGGAGCGTATCGAGACAACTGATTAAATAACACTTCATATTCGCCCACAGACTTGTTTCCCTATTTAAGTTCTAAAATTCTTTTTCTTTCTGATCCTTGTAAACCTCGGGCATGTAAGCATCATTAAACTCTCTCAGAAAATCCTCCCAAGTCAGTACTGGAGGTTGAGCCATACTGTCGGGAACCGTTTCCCACCATTCATATGCATGTCCTTGAAGAAGTGAGACTGCATAATCGAACCTTTCCACAGGGGTGCATTGCATCATATTGAATACTCTTTCCGTCCTTTTCAATCATGTTTCTGCCTCAGCAGGATCTGTCGTAACCATGAACTCCGCAGCACTCATCTTTCTTAACTTGTCATACCGTCGTTGTCGGGGATTGTCAGGGGATGTTCGGATTAATGCTGTCTAAATGTATGCGATGAATGGGATTCAGGTACGGCCGTTCTTCCTCCTCCCTCTATTGTTGGTTCATCGCATTCTATAGGTATCGGTTCACCTATTGCACTTTGCCTATACTATGCAAATGTCTACAGAACCTAAAGCCTAGGCTCTGATACCACTACATGTAGCGCCCCGTTTCCTATTACCTTTTTACGCAGCTATTAAATATTCACATAAAATTTTTCGCGATTTCCATAACTATTTTCTTTAACAAAGACGGGTGCTTACATCCGGTCTAGTCCCTTTCACAATAATGTACATATATGTACCTATCATACGAGTCACAAAATGCAACAGTCTAAATCATTTCTATTCTAAATGCTAACGATGAATAGAGGGGAGCAGAAGGAGAGCGTAGCCGGCCAACCTTGCCCATGCTTAGGAAAATGCGTTCTACGCAGCCTGCTAATTATCTACACAACTGTGAAGACAACTATTCAGAGTATGATCGCAACATGTTAATTAATAACAAGTAACAATAAATAATCAGTAGTCCATTCATTTTCGTAAATATCGTAACCATTCAAATCATGAAATCATTGTTCACATAGCCGCCATTCATAAGATCCGTCATTCATAAGATCCGAAGATCACATTCCATTCTATATGTCCATTTATTTTGATACTCCCATTATAGACTAGCTAGACTGTACAGTACGCCCAGTCGGCGCCCATGCATGGGACTCTGAAATCATTCGTAATTCCCCGATTTGTAGGGATACGTATGTGCCTGTACAGGACTCTGTGGAATCCCCCGATTTGTAGGGATGTATCCCGTAGCATCCGTATCATACCATCTGTAGTCGTAGCCGTCGTAACGGTTTCTCCTTTCATTTTATATGTATGCAATGCCATATAAAATACCTTATATGACACATAAATCATAAAAGAGCACGTTACGATCACATAATTCACGTCGATCCATAAATAACACATATATCACGTGTTAATCAATTAATTCATATAAAGAATGTAAGCACATAAAGCACATAAGGTACATGTCGCAATCATACTCACAAGTTTCGCCTATTTTTCCGATCACCTATGCGGCCTTGTCTTTGCCTTTATCAGACTCCTGACTTATATAATTATTTTACCCCGATAAATACGAAAGTTCCATAATAATATGCGTGCGTGATATGCACGCTTTATTATGCCTATCCCGTAATCTTTACTTTCCCGTTTATCAATTATAATATATCAGACTCTTAGTTAAAAAAGGTTATATTTTAATTAGTATTGAAACCCGTATTAAAGACTAATAATTACACCGTATCGAAAACTTTATTAGAAACCCTAACTTATTTTATATCAAAACCCTAAAATATCGAACATTTTATGTGATATCGAATTTCCTTATATCTGTATTAAAATTCTTGTTATTTTAAAATTCTATTAAATTCGTTATTCTATTTTTTTAATATTATCATGTATCTCGAAATTCTATCCAATTAAGTTCCCAGATTTCGAAATCATATCTCGAAATCTACCTAATTGAATTCCTAGATCTCGAAATTATATCTCGAACTTTTACCTGATTGAATTTCTTAAATTTCGAAATCATGTCTCGAAATCTTCCTAATTGAATTTCTAAATTTCGAAATCATGTCTCGAAATCAAACCCTTCGAAATATTTGTTCGAAATCCTAATCTCGAAATCTTATCTTCTTAATTAAATTTCTAAATTTTGAAATCATATCTCGAAATCAAACCCTTCGAGATATTTGTTCGAAATCCTAATTAGTTCAAGATTTCTAAATTGCGAAATCACTCTTTCGAATTTTCTTTCTTTCGAAATCATGAAACGTAAACCTATTCTTTCGAAAATTAAAATTCTAAATTTATTTCTTTGTTTGTATTAACAATACCTTAATAGCATTTACGTAGTCTCTATATTAAAAAATTTCGAAATCCTTGATTGAGGAATTTCGATCGAAATCCTTATTGAACAAATTTCGAAACCCTTATTCAAAGAATTTCGAAACTGTACTGAAGGGTTTCGAACTTCTCCTAGCTTGCTTTTCTTATTTCTATATTGTTCAAATCATAACCAAGAAACCCTAACACTTCAGATTGAAATATAAAACCTCTCAAAATTATCAAGAATGTCATCAAAACTTCAATATACCTTCCTACTGTTCAAATCGAATTTAGATAAAACATGAATACTTACAATTTTTCATCAATGCTAATACCTAAAACATGTTAGATTGTAACTTAAATCATGAAAGTTATAACACGATTCATACCCTTCCCCTTAGCCTTAATTTTGATCGTTATTTGAGTTCCTCTGTTTCCTTCTTGCTCTCAATTTTTCGTAAGTGGTCCATAACAAACACCCTCCTTTTCCTTTCGGTTCTTATCTTATGTTAGCGTGCCATGATATCAAATGACATCGATGGGTTTATTAATGTCTATCCTAATTGTAAGCAACATGCATCATTTTATTTATTCAATAGCTTTGCCTCCTGACTAGGTTTTCGATATCTAGCATTAGAAATTGTTTAAATTGCCACAAATCTCATATCGAGAACCAAAGTTCTCGCAATCTATATCGAAATTATGCCATTCACAATTCGTACTAGTTCAACTTTAATTCAAGTAATTCTATCTCTAATAAACAATATTTATAATGCTCTCTCGCAACTTTCATAAGGTCCTTTTTTTTTATGATTCATTTCACAATTATTCCATTACTTCATTTACTATTTTAATACTAAGATTCTAAATTCTATTTGGCAAGAATATAATTCTCATAAGTCATATATTCGAAAGCCCTATCTTTCGAAAATCTTATTCCCATCTATTACTACATCGTAAAATTTGTTATGTGAATGAATGTATTGATGTAAATGCCTAAAACTATATGGTTTCGGTTCCTGACAATATCTCTGCTCCAAGTTCTTCTTCTCCGTTTCTTTCTTCCTTTTGACTAATAATGATGGGTTTTTGACTGAACATCAAGTTGGGTATGGCTTGTGACGTTAGTTGTCCCTTATTTTAAGGAGAGTTCATCTTGATCTCTTAAGCATTTGGGCCAAGGCAAATTTATTTAGTTTGGGCCATTACCGTAAATTCCTTAGTACGTTAAGATGTCACATATACACATATTTAAATGCACCAAGTTTAATAAAATCCCATGAGCATGTAATATGTAGTCACGTAAGACAAATAATATGCACGCAAATTTATTGGCCGGCCTAGTTTCGGGACTCGGGTGTTACATCCTCCCCCTTTAAAGAATTTCGTCCCCGAAATTCTGCCAGCGGGAATAATTCATGGCAGCGATAGGTAGGGAGTTAGGCTAGCTTGGTTAGGTAAATACCCTCCTAATTGGTCGTAAAGGTGATCCTACTCTCAACTCCACATGAATGGAATTCTAAATCTCAACTATTTTAATATGAATGTCGAATGATAATCGCGGAAGGTTATGCACAGTAGTCTGATCATGACTTAAGTTATTCAGTGAACCTGTATTTCCATTATGATTTATTCTAGTCGTTTGGGTCACAGCAGAGATTGGGGAAAACACGAGTATCCGCCATGCTTACGCTGCGTTATTCTAATACTGGACATATGCAATTCGTAGAATGAGCAGAAAGGTCACGGAATAAGGTTGTAATTTGGTATAATAGGGTTTAGGCTTGCTATGTTGAAGGAAGTGGAATATGGCTTCATCATGGTATTCCAGAAAGAATGAACATTCAATGAAGAGAAAGTATAGTTGATGCGTTCGGGTTGAAACTCCGTGGGGAGTGGTTATGTTACATTCACACTTAAATTGGCTAGGGGTAACCCCGAATCACCACACGATTAGTGGGTGCAAGAGAATGCACGGTTTCCTAAGTCTATTGGGGGTCGGGTTCGATAGGTAAGATGGGCACCTGCCGCAAAGGACGGGTCGTCTTCTGCTTCCTCAGTAGTGAGCGTATAACTAGAGCGGTTGCTGTCGGTTGTCTGAGCTGACTCACTGTCTGGCTTCCGGATGCGTTCTCCGGACATGCTCTGGAAAAGTGGCCTGTTTTGCCACACTTGAAACAGGTCGCATTTTGGGAGTAGCAGACGCCCTAATGTCGCCTCCCACATCTCGGGCATGTAGGTATAGTGGGTTCAAAAGGTTAAGGCCTCCTCGAATTTGGATTGGGTTGCTGGGGTGGTCCGAGCCTGTTCCGAAAATAGGGTTTCGGGTCCTTGGGAATAAACGGCTTCTTCGGGTTGCTTCTGTCTCCTTTGAGTCCTTGCACGAACTTCATTTTTGCCTCCTAGGCTCGTATGATGCGTATCTCGGCTTGCTCGGCCACTAGTGCGCGTTCAGCAACTTGGGCATAAGTAGCCCCTTGGAGTCCAGCCATGCTCACATCATGATACAGCTCGGGTTTCAAGCCTTCTATCCTATCAATCTTAAGTGAGTCAGTGCTCACCATATGAGCTGCGGGAGAGTTGCTCAAACTTTTGAATGTACTCCGCCACCATCATCGTTCCTTGGCGGAGGTTGATGAATTCGTTCTTTTTTTGGGCACGAACTGGAGCATTGTAATACTTGCTCCGGAAAAGTTCTTTAAAACGATCCCAGCTCATTGTAACTGGGTCTTCAATGGTTAGGATGGTATCCCACCAATACTGCGCTTCCTCTCAGCAGGTAGGCAACGCGCAAGACTTTTTTAGCTTCGGGGTACGACTATGTTGGAACTTGCTTTCCAACGTTCGGAGCCAATCTTGAGCTGAAGTTTGATCAATGGCATCTTCGAATGTCGGGGGTTGAGTTTACGGAACCTTTCCCCAACCATTTCGATCCTTTAAGCTTGAGGAGGTCCATTACTCGCTTGCCCGCCAGCATTTTGTTGCCGAACTAGTTGTTGTATCTGGGCAGACTGCTGACGGACTAATTCTGTTAGTTGAAGGATCGTTGCATCTCGGCTATCAGTAGGGGCTGTAGGTTCCCTATCAGTCTCCCTACTGCCCTTGCCTCTAATTCTAACAATTTTCTCGACCGACCCTGTTAGTCCATACCGCCAATTAATTATACAACACAAGAAATTCTCAAAGTAATAACACCTACAAACAAGGCCGCTTCCATGCTATGGGTGTGTGTACATGGACAATCTATAGAACATGTGACCGAAGCTCTGATAACTGTAGCGACCCTAGCCGTCGCTACCATTTCTATCATTATCCTAAGTGCCTAATGATGTATTTGAAATAATGCAATGCGGAAATACGTATAAAATTTTTCCTTTTTACATAAAAGAGTTCGTTTCCTATCCACGTCAAAAGAATTACGTTAACTTCCTAATTACATACATGCCTTAATTACATGGGACGTGTATACATTTGCAGCAAAAGAATTTTCTATGCGCTCGGCCTCACAGGTCGTCATCCACGTACACAACACCCCAAAAGTTTCCCGAAAGCTTCAAAAGAATGCCTTGCCGGTTAGGCGAACACGATGCCTTGCCGGCTTGGCGATCACGTACCGTGTTCGCTAGAACCTACAACACAAAAACGTGGGATGAGCTTATGAAGCCTGGTAAGTGAAAACTTATGCATGCTGTGCACGTGTCATGACTTGCAAAGGCATACGCGCCAATGCCCACTAACCTCACAAAATCATGTCTTGTCTTGTCTTGTCTTGTAGGGTCCCTAATACACGTCTTGTCTTGCACATGTCTTGTCTTGTAAGGCCTCGGCTAATCTTGCTACGAGGGCATTTGCCCGTATTACATGTCTTGTCTTGCACATGTCTTGTCTTGAAAACAGTGACATAGAAAGTCACCTCGTAGCATTAGGAGAGCCGTAATACACGTCTTGTCTTGCACGTGTCTTGTGTAGAAAATGGTTGCATACTAATTTTAGCAACTACTTATTGGTACCCCGGTGATCATGCATATCTCATGTCATGTCATAAAACTCTCGTGGGACTCGTGTATGCACGTGAAATGCATGTATGAAATGCCAATTGACTTGTCATGCCATGTCATATAACGTGAAATTCATGTCATGGAATAAATCACATAGATCCATAGAAGCACATAGCCACGTACAAAATGCGCACATAAGTTTTATGTGTTGTAGTTGAAAAGTCCCACGTACCTAGCGTCCGCCGATTACTAGCTACTGATCCGACAAAATTATTAGTCCCTATTTCAAGCATAATATTGTAATATCAGTATACCATCGAAATTACTTGACTAGTAAATGCTTCGGATTTCCCAAGGGTCGTTATACTATATTTCCCAAGTCCCACGTACCTGGCGTCCGCCGATTACTAGCTACTGATTCGACAAAATTCGTGAATCGCTATGAGTTCGCCGAGTTCGTATTTCGTGAATTCCTCATGACCCGTGGATCTCCCATGGCCCGCGAAGTGGTTCCAATTCGCAAAATACGTTCGCAGATCTCTCGATTCGCCATGCTTCTCGGCCCGTGAAACGCCCCAATTCGCAAAACATATGGGTTCGCCAACTTGATGGATTCGCCAAATTGAGGTTCGCGGCTTTGCATGGAGATCGTGAACCTCCCTCGATTTGCGTCGTTGAGTTCGTCAAGATAGCCTGGTTCGTGAAACCAATTCGCGAACCACTCTTAATTCGCTATCTAGCTCAATTCGTGAAGTCCAATTCGCAACCTTTATTTAATTTGTGACTTGTTCTAGTTCGTGACTCTCACTCAATTCGCCAACCAAGCATAATTCGTGAACTTATGTAGTTCACTAAGCTGGTATAATTCATGAAGTTCTTAATTTTGCTAAGTCTTATTGGACTCGCACAGCTTGCCTTGATTCGCAAAATACCCATTGCATTTACATTTCGTGAATCTTATCTCTACTTTTCCTCAATTCGCAAAGTTGGTATAATTTGTGAAGTGCCTTGTGAATTCGCCACTTGCCATGGATTCGCCACTTTGATATCATTCGTGAAGTTAATGGCATAATATTTTCCAATCTTGCATGATATTCATATTATTCTATTCCTATACTTGTTCATTACACCACTCAAAATTCGCCAAGCTTGCATGATACCACATTATTTTATTCTTATACTTCCCACCAAGCTCGTGAAGTTTCCCCTTGGAATTTGTGAAGCTTATTTATGATTTATAATTCTTGACTTATGCGCCTAGTGAGCTTCCTAAGGACTCGTGCAAAATCAACACATAATTCGGCAAGTTTGCCTCGTAAAGTCACCCTTGACGAATCCTTTATCATTTCGTGACTTAGGGAATTCACTAAGTTTGTGTGTGGCCCATGAAGTGTTTTAAATCATTTAAATTCGTGAAGTTGTCCTTGACTTCTTCCAAATTCACACTCCAATCATTGCCTATTGTGGGGTCTAAGTCCTTACTAATGCATGAAGTCTATGCCATGACATACTTCCCTAGGTTCATATAATTACTAATATTAACGACTCACCCTATGAAGTCTAGCTTATAATATTATTTTATTACCTAAAGCTTTGTGACTTCCATAATTGTCTACCCCACACAATTCGTGAACCTCAATAGTTGGGATTATAATTCACCAAATAGATCCCTCTCACAACCCGTCACTTATTATCCACGCCTTATAACTAGTTCGTGAAGTAGCTTTAAGTTACTAATAGTTCGCAGAGTTCACTAACTCTCATTTCGTCAAGTACATATTTTCCCCTCTCTATTTCGTGAATTCATCCAAGCCTAGGACTCGTCAAAATTTAGTTCGCTAAACCTAGCCTTTTCTTTCTATTTTGCGAACTCTATTCGAATTCGCCAAGTTTTGCTTAATTCGTGAGACTCTACCAATTCGCGAACTTCATGATTCACGGGTTCTTAAACAATTTTACTACTTCGAATTCTTGGGAACTTAGATCAAAAAGGTATCTTTTCTAAAAACCGTCTGAATATCATATGAGTTTTAAATGTCTCCTAAACCAAAAACGAATTCACATCAACCTTAATTATACATATACCTACATATGCTAGCATTGAGCCTTAAGAAGATAACTATTAACCTTGAGAATAGCTATCCCGTGATAAAATTCACTTTTCTCAAGAACGATTTTGAATATCACGTTAACACCAACTCGTTTTGTACCCTTGGGGATTTAAGCTATGTAATTCCTAAGTAGAAGGCATTTCTCGTTCTAAACAATTCCCTAATATATTAACGCATAACCAAAATATGAAGTTATTATAAAAAGTTTATACCTCTTCCAATCTTGATTTTGAGTTTGAACTCCTTCTTTCGTTTCTCCTCTAAGTGTTATCGAGTGTTTCTCATAAAATATCTCTGCTCCAAGTTCTTCTTTTTCGTTTCCTTCTTCATTTTGACTAATATGATGGGTTTTTGACAAAACATCAAGTAGGGTATGGCTTGTGACGTGAGTTGTCCCTTATTTTAAGGAGAGTTCATCTTGATCTCTTAAGCATTTGGGCCAAGGCAAATTTGTTTAGTTTGGGACTTTACCGTAAATTCCTTAGTACGTTATGATGTCACATATACACATATTTAAGCGCGCCAAGTTTCATAAAATCCCATGAGCATTTAATATGCAGTCACGTAAGACACATAATATGCACGCAAATTTATTGGTCGGCCTAATTTCGGGACTCGAGTATTACACATCAGCTGAGGATTGGCTGAGAACTTTAGAAAGTACGTTTCAATATAGCCGCATTCCAGAAGAGGAGAAGGTTTTGTGTGCTGCCTTCCTTTTGAGGGGATGTGCGAGACATTGGTGGGATACAATCTTGGCTTTCGAAGATCCGATTACTATGAACTGGGAGCGTTTTAAGGAACTCTGCAGAAGCAAATACTTTACCGCCCCAGTTCGAGCTCAAAGAATGAACGAATTCATCAATCTACGCCAGGGTCCGATGACAGTAGCAGGATACATCAGAAAATTCGAATAGTTATCTCGATTTGCAGCTCACATGGTGAGCACTGGTGCACTGAAAGTTGAACGCTTCATGAAAGGCCTGAAGTCGGACTTGTGTCGAGACATGAACATGGCTGGATCTCAAGGAGCTACCTATGCTCAGGTGGTAGAAAGGGCGTTAATGGCGGAACAAGCTGAGCTCCGAATTATTCGAGCTCAAGAGGCGAAAAGAAAATTCGTGCAAGGACCAAAATGAGGTGGAGGCAACTTGAAGAAACAATTTATTCCCAAGAATGCCAAGCCCAACTTTCAGAATAAACCTGCGCATCCCAACGACCCAGTACTAATCAGGGGAGACCGCAGCTGACTATACCTATACGCCCATAATGTACATGGCGACAGCTGGGCGTCTGCTATTCTCAGAATGCAACCTGTTACAAGTGTGCAAGACACGCCACTTTCCAAAGCATACCCGGAGACTGCAACTGGATGTCAAGCACCAGGCCAAGCTAGACCACCTACAGTACCCGTTTGGGTATATACGCTGACATCTGAAGAGGCTGAGAACAACCCGTTCCTAGTGGCAGGTACCCTTCCTATCCATTCAACCCCGACATGCATATTAGTTGACTCATGAGCCACGCATTCATTTGCATCTATTAACTACGCGGCGAGACTCAGGGTTACACCTAGCCTAGTTAACTATGAGTATAGTGTTACCATACCTCATGGAGCTTTGACACGAACCAACCAGATCTTACGAGACAGCCCAGTGATAGTGAATGATAGGATCCTACCCGTTGACCTGATAGTCATTCCAATGAACGATTATGAAGTAATCCTTGGAATGGACTGGCTATCAAATACGGAGCAGTTATCGACTGTAGCAGTAAGAAGTAACCTTCAACCTAGAAAAACTGAACCCTTTACCTTCACGGGAACTACAAGAGCGGTAGGATACCCAAGATCTCAGCATTGAAAGCACAACGAGTAATCAAGGCAGGATGTGAAGCATACTTAGTATTTGCAATAACCTCAGAAAGAATACTCGCCCCCGAAGTTAGAAGAAGTGCAGGTAGTAAAAAAATTCCCGACGTATTTCCCATAGAATTGTCAGGGCTTCCGCCAGATCGGGAAATTCAATTCACTATCGACTTAGTACCGGAGCTGCATCGATTTCTAAGGCACCATACCGACTAGCTCCGACAGAACTAAAGGAACTAAAGGAACAACTGGATGAACTACTGCAGAAATGGTTCATTCAGCCGAGCTTCTCACCATGGGGAGCACCAGTCTTATTTGTTAAGAAGAAAGACGGGTCTGCGACTATGCATCGATTATAGAGAGTTGAATAAGATCACAATCAAGAACATATACCCCCTCCCAAGAATTGACAATCTCTTCGACCAATTACAAGGAGCCACGGTGTTTTCGAAGATAGGTTTGAGATCAGGGTATCACCAACTGAAGATCCAAGAAGAAGATATCCCGAAAACAACCTTTAGTACCCGCTACAGGCATTACGAATTCCTAGTCATGCCTTTCGCGCTGACTAATGCACCAACGACGTTCATGGACTTAATGAACCGAGTGTTCAAGCCATTCCTGGACAAGTACGTCATCGTATTCATCGACGACATTCTAATCTACTCAAAAACAAAGGAAGAACATGAGCAACACATGAGGATTATTCTTGGAATATTATGAGAGAACCAGTTGTATGCGAAATTCAAGAAAATGTGAATTTTGGCTCGATCAAGTCGCATTTCTTGGGCACGTGATCTCAGGAGCTGGAATTTCCTTTATCCTAGCAAGATCGAGGCTATTAATAATTGGCCTCAACCCACGAACGTGACTGAAGTACGGAGCTTTCTCGGCCTCGCCGGATACTACAGGAAGTTTATCAAGGATTTTTCAAAGATCGCCTCAACCTTAAAAGCTACCGAAGAAGAATACTATATTCCAATGGGACGATGCTTGCGAGCGGAGCTTTCAGGAACTGAAGAAGAGACTCACTTCTGTCCCAGTTCTAACGATACCAGGGGGATCGGAGGACTCTCCGTTTATAGTGATGCATCGAAGAATGGTTTAGAGGATGTGCTGATGCAGAACGGGAATGTAATTAGATATGCTTCACGGCAGCTCAAGGAATATGAAAAGAACTACCCGATGCACGACTTAGAGGTTGCCGCCATAGTCTTCGCTCTTAAGATCCGGAGGCATTACCTATACGGCGAGCAATGCGAGATTTTCACAGACCACAAGAGTCTGAAATACTTCTTCACTCAGAAGGAACTAAACATGAGGCAGAGACGATGGCTCGAACTTATTAAAGACTACGATTGCATAATAAGCTACCATCCCAGAAAAGCAAATGTGGTCGCATACGCGTTAAGCCGCAAGACTGTGAGTACAGAATTACAACGACTCGAAGTAGAAATAATACCGATGGGCGATAAGTTAGGATTTAGTCGAAATTATACCCGTAAATGCATATTTCCGATCGTTATTTAGTCGAATATATTTGAATATCCGATGTTTACGTGCGTTCTCTTGTTTGATAGAGGTCGGAGCAACATAGATAAAATATGAGAGGAAGAGAACGTGATTGCAAGCCGAAGAAATCAAGATCGAATTTTCCCGCTGAAAGTCCACTCGACCTTTTTACTATATGCCTCTGAAAATATGTATTTGAAAGAGCAGTGGGGCCCTTAAGATGAAGTGAAAGCAGCCATGTGATAAGAAGAGAAACCAAGTGTGGGTCAAAGTCCAATGAGTTCTCAACGCACACATGCACATGCACGAGGCCCAAGATGAGAAGTCAAAGTTACTACTTTGATTCATGCTATATGAGATACGATATCGTATATGTTTGTCTGATCCTAGAACAACTAACCGGTAAGAAATTCAAGTTGAGACATAGAAATAGTGTCGTATAAGGTCTAAAATTTCGAGTAAAAGAAATGATTAGTAAGGGCTAGATACAAGTAATCCAAGGATAACAGTATTAATAAGAAATAAAGCTTGAGTTATTATAGATGGGCCAAATCGATTCCTTATTTAAGCCCAAGTATTAATGATAAGTGTTGATAGTAATATGATTTCTTAGGCATAAACGAAATCAACGTCATCTTATGTACCATCAATTATAGCTTGAGAACTTAGTCCTTATCAACACCTGTTGATAGTACGAGATCATTTAGGTGAGGAAACCCTAAGGAAAACAGTTTGAGTGAAAGGTTGAGGAAGCAAGTTTAAATCAAAGACAAAGAATCCAACGCAAGAAGGTAACGATTTTAACCATACCTCGTAAGTCAATATTAAACTTTTATAATTAGCATTTCACGTGACTTAAGAATTAGGAAGAATTAAGGTGTATCGTTTTCCTAGATTGGGATAGTTTCCAAGAAGAGTTAGGATTTTATGTTAGTTGATGATTCGAGGGTTTCAGGTATAATCGATACTAACATGACTATTTAGGAATTATATACATGTTGTGTCTGGAAAGAATGGTACAGTATAGGAGTAAGGTGATGAAGAAAAAGGCAGCTTAAAGCAATCTTGGTCGAAATTAGCAAACCCCATGAACAAATCGGGCGAATGGAAAGTATAGTAAGATGATGTTAAGTCTGTGATCAAAGAATCGACCAATTTGAGGAATTAGTAGAACTCGGTGAAAGTGGAAAGTCCAACATGGTGAATTGGGCGAGTTGAGAGCCAACCAATCAAATGATTGATGATGGAAAAACTCGGCGATTTCAGACCCTCAAATCGGGCCAAATGATGAAGCGGCGAGAGTAAGCCTCCATGCATGAAAGATCGGATGATTTTGAAGGCCATTATGCCATGCAATCGGGCGATTCACGCTGAACCTCGGCAAACTCTATTCCATTCACAACAAATCGACCGAAACTAAGTTAAGTAAGAACCAGCCGGATGATTTGAACCTTGGAGAAAACCCTCGGCGAAACCATGTAGATACATGCACAAGTAGGACGATCAAAGGCTAGGTATTTTTCTAACAAATCGGGCGAAATAAAGACTACTCGACGATTTCAAGGAGTTTCGATCGAAACTGAATTCCATGCATAAATAATCTGAAGTAGTTTCAAGGTGATAAGTCAGACAATTTCATTCAATAGAAAGAAGGACTAGGCGATTCATGAATCGAGCGAAACTTGTTCCATGAGAACTAATCGGGCGATTAGAAGCTATGAGTTACACTCGGCGATTTTGAAGATCAAATACAACCAATCGGATGATCGAAACTAGTACCAAGACATGATCAAAACTGTCGAGCCCTACATATTAATATTATTATTGAGTATTGACTTCACTTAGATTATAGATCGAGCAATATCGGGTTTTAGCAATTTAGCAAAGCCAAAATAAATTATTCTGAAATAGGCACCTAATTTAAGTGTGATACTGACACTATAATATTTCAATATTATGTCTAAGGGTCACGGGGTAAGGACGTCTCAAGGCAGTAAGTACTTAGGCTCGGACGACAGGTAACTGGAAGTCCCAACTATAACACATAATTTTGCGTGACTTACTACGTGATTTAATTACGTTACATGAAGACATGACACGCATATTCACGAAATGTTCATATGCATGCAAGATTAGTATTAAAGATAGGGTATGAGAGCGTGCATGATAAAAGATCGCCTGAGAGCATAAATATTCGCCGATATAGGCGTCTAATGTCGACTCACGGTTGAGACACGGCTCTTCTGTGCTACCATGGTGACTTTTATGTCGCCGCTTTCAAGACATGACATGTTCAAGACAAGACATGATACTACGGCGAATGCCCTCATGGCGGAACGTGAATCCTGGAGGGTGCGAGCTGAGGGGTTAAGCGACACTGAGGGTATCTCGGGTGTTGGCTACCTCAGAGTAGGCTACCAGTGGGAAGCGTCCGCGTGACGTATGAAGCCACATTGGGATAGGCGCCCTAGGCTTTCTCAAGAGTGGGTATGGTCACTTGTATATTTATTTCCCTAGTGGATTCGAGCTCCATGATTGTGCATAGCAAGATAGCCGAGGGCCCTACATGACAAGACAATGCAAGAAAAATATGAGGTCTAGGGAGCATTGGCGCGGATGCCTCTGCGAGTTAGGGCACGTGCATGCCATGCATAGCTTCGACGTATTTATGTGTTGTAGGTACACGGGATCACGGTACGTGATCTCTATGATGGCGAGGTCTATTTTTGAAGCTTCCGAAGGACTTTTGAGGTGGCAGTGTGTAAATGGATGCGACCTAAGTGGCGGGCCTATAAGAAATTCTTTTGTTATGCATGTGCACTCTACCTTGTATGTAGGATCCTAAGTTAATTATGTACTGTACAATATGGTTCCTTTATATATAAGGAAAAATTTTGTACGCATTTTTGTATGTATTATTTCCTTCCATTATATGCAGTCACGTAAATTAGTAATAAGAATGGGTGGTAGAAATCAGGGACAGCCACAGTCCCTGCTCTTACTGACATGGCCAATGGCCCTCCCGAGGGTTATGGCACGTTTTTTCTTGATCATAGATATGGGGTCCAGATTCCTCTGCCTCTTTCCTTGTGGATCTCTGTAATTATTATGGGGTTTCCCCGAGTCAGCTTGCTCCCAACTTTTCCAGCCTTGATAAAGCGGACAAGTTATGAAGCGGACAAGTTATGAAGCTGAAGTAGAGTGTCACGGTCGTGACGTTATTGCACCAGGCCGTGACAAGAGGCAGAGAAGGAAGCCAAGCGATGCAGAGTATAGTCACGCCCGTCAAGCCCGTCTGAAAAGTAACAACGGACTAAAAATTCATATCTCTCAATCTAGACCTCGGATTGATAATCCCTTTGGTCTGAGTCAAGATTGGCTAGACTTCTGTCTATGGTTAAAATTTCAGGTCAATCGGACATGTTTACCCGTCCATCTGAGAGAAATACGAAACTTTCGGAAGGCTGTTGAAAGTGTCACGGCCGTGACAGTACTGCACGAGGCCATGACGAATGGCAATGATCTCATTTTGTGCTTTGAAAGTGTCACGGCCGTGACGGCTCATGTCCCAGGCCGTGAAAGTGCCGAATTTCACTATAAATGAGGGGAACTCCTTCGAGAATTCAACCCTAACATATCAGAGACGAAAGAGAGCCGTCAAGAACAGAGAAACTCCCCCAGAAGCGCAAATAGTAAAATGTGCTAAAGTACCAACTACGGTGTTCCTAATATCAATCTATTCCTCGGCAACAGCGCCAATAGTGAAAAGTTGGAACACCGTAGTTGGTACTTTAGCACATTTTACTTGATCGGCACTCTGTGGTCCGCCTGTCTCCTTCTACGGCTCATATCGAAGGCAGCCTAGATCAACCGATTCCACGAGGAGCTCAATGTTCAGACTGTTCATATGTTAGAGGAGCCACAGAAGGAGGGCTCATGAAGCTCAGTGCGACCGATGCTTGGAATCAGATTGAGGACTACTCGAGGAACAGTTTCATGAGAGGCAATACGCGGATTAAGATGCCAAGCGTGTTCGGAGTGAGCGAGGAGACAGCCACGAATGCCAGATTTGAGGTGATCCAGCACAGATTGCGGCGACAAATTCCCAGCTACAGATGGTGATTGGTGCACTATTTCCAAAAGTCGAGCAAACACAGCCCGTTAACACCGTGACGACCACCGCACCGACGCAGGATACGCCGTACATACCGTTGTGTGGAATTTGTGGCGCATCCCACGAGACGTTCGAATGCCAACTTGGGCAGCGAGCATGTAGATTATATGGGGAATTACCAAGACGGTCAACAGAGTTACCAGCCTCGAGCGCATCCCAACTTGGCGTATGGGAATCAGAACCACCACGGGCAAGGACCATCGGGATTTCAGCCAAGACCGTCTAATTTCCAAGGCGAACCACCACGACAGTATCAGAATGCATCCGCGGGGTCCTGATGATATGAGGGAGATGAAGGACATGATAAAGACGCTCCTCACGAATTTCAGCAACACCACCGCGGCCCACGAGAGTCGAATGACGAAGATGGAGGAGTATATGGAAGCGAACGACATACGTGCTCAGAACACAGACACTTCGATTAAGAATTTGGAGCAGCAAGTGGGCTAGTTAGCGAAGCTACTGGTGGGCAGAAATCAAGTCACTCCCGAGCTACACCGAGACAAATCCTAAGAAGTATTGCAATGCGGTAACCCTGAGGACGGGAGAGAACTGCAAGAAGTACCCGCCAAGGCGAATTCAAAGGAGAAAGCTGATTTCGAGGGCCACGACGAGCCAGAAGTGAAGGAAAGCAAGGGCGACGGAGTCGAGAAAGTCAAGCATGAGAAAGGAAAGGCGCAACCATTCATGAAGCCGTACCAGCCGAAGATTCCGTACGCAGCTCGATTGAGGGAAGCCGAACCTGTAAAAGAGAAGGTCGAACCTAAAAAGAATGAAGCCGCACCTGAAAAAGATAAGGTGGAGGAGAATGCGCGACCATTCGTAAAGCCATACCAGCCGATGGTTCCCTACCCAGCGCGTTTGAAGAAAGACAAAGATGAAGCTCTACTTAGCAGATTTATGGGTATGTGCAAGGAATTACATATTAACTTACCGTTTGTTGAAGCCATTACGCAGATGCCCAACTTCGCTAAGTTCCTGAAAGACCTGCTGACGAATCGACGGAAGCTCGAACATGTCTCCACGGTATACCTACGAGGAGAGTGCTCGGAGATACTCCAGAGCAAGATACTGAAAAAGCTCAAGGACCCAGGGAGTTTTACTATTCCCTGTCTTATAGGCGATTTAGTAGTTGAGCATGCTTTAGCTGATCTAGGCGCTAGTATAAATTTGATGCCGTACTCCATGTTTAAGCGCTTAGGATTAGGTGAACCACGACCCACTAGGATGAGTATTCAATTGTCCGATAGATCGTTAAAATACCCTCTAAGTGTTATCGATGATGTTCTAGTTAAGGTCGATAAGTTCGTTATCTCTGCTGATTTTGTGATCTTAGAGATGGACGAGGATGAAAATGTTCCATTAATTCTAGGTAGACCATTCTTAGCTACAGGCGAGACCATGGTAGATGTTAGGAATGGGACGTTAACTTTGACGGTAGATGGTGAAAAAGTTACGCTTAATATGGCTGATTCAATGAAAAAAGTAATGAGCACGATGATATGTGTTATTACTTAGCTGCTTTGGAGCATGATTTCTCATCTTTGGTGCAAGGTTTATCATAGGTTTTGAGCAAGGAGAAAGTCGACGAGCCCATGATGACCATCGGCAAAAACAGCAAAGAAGTTAAGGACAAGAGCCCAGTCGAGGAGCGACCGCCACTAGAGCTGAAACCGCTGCCCGGCGAAAAGCGACAACTCCAATGTATGGATGTAGGCGAGAGAGACTTAAGCATGAAAGAGATGATGTACCTCGACTTCCAGCCACCCTAAGCGAACGAAAGCATGTCCGGCTAAAGACGGTAAATGAAGCGCTTCTTGGGAGGCAACCCAGGTTTTATCTATCTAGTACTTTCTTTTATTGCCCATGACATGATGCATATGGATATATCTACTATTATTATCTATGTCTAGTTCCTTTTTACGTTTCATTTTCATTTTAGTTATGTCAGGATATCACGAGTCACGATCCACGACCTTCACGCATCCAATCACGACCACGTCACTTATTTTTCAGGGGAATCCCGTTCTTTTAACCTTTTTTTCCCTTTCTTTACTCATTTTTACGTTGAGGACAACATAGGTCTTAAGTGTGGGGAGGAGAATTTAGGTTGCGAATGTACGTAAAAAAAATTATGACGTGTCCCTGAGCTATCAATTTCGTTAGAAAGGCATGAATTATTGAACTCAGGCACGATTGTTTGCGCTTGTCTCGAGTTGGTTTGCATGACATGAAATTCTGTGAGCAATTAGGATATGCATGATTGATTGAATCGTGTCTGCTTGAATAGATATAGCGCTGCTTTGAGAGATTCGTACACATCACCCTTTTTCGTTGTGAGAGTTTGAGCCTGACGAGCTTATGCTCGTTTTCTTGGTTGTGTGACGTGCCTAGTCTATATCTCTCTAGAACTTGCCTGTAGGATATGTGTATAAACTAGTTATGGTGCGTAGTGTGGAAATGGTAAGGGCATTAGGAAATAAGTCCAGGGCCAAATCTCCCTACCACGACTAATCCCCTTTAGTTAGCCACTTTGAGCCTGAGCCTATGCGTTTGTTTACCACATAAATTATAAAAGTCACTGACCTGAATAAGCCTTCAGGGATTATATGAACCTGATTTCATTAGAATAGAACAGAAGTCAAACTTGAGGGTTACTGTTTCAATGTCTCATTTAATGTTCTTCTCTGCTATTCGTGAAATGACTCGATCCTACTTGATCGTTTTCTGAAATGACCCGATCCCTTGCATAAGCCTGCCCATAAACCTTTTGCAAGATATAGGTTTTGGTAATAAGTATCCCTAGGTACACGGCATTCGCTGTGACGATGTATTCTTTGCGACAAAAGCCCAACCTTGATGTTTAGGGAATAAAGACAGTGCACAAAATTAGAGAGTGACTAAGGTGAAAGGGCAAAAAATGAAAGGAAACTGAGTTGAGAGGGTCGGGCAGAAAAGTCTAGGATTTCAGAGGGAGATTGTTGAGTCTTATATTGGGGCATGTGACTGTCAGTTTCATCGTGCTATATTTTTTTATTTTTTCGCTTATGTGTCTTAGCTTTAGGATTACGTGTTCAGTATATATGCTTGTCGCTTCATTATTATTTGACCCGTTTCAACCCAAAAGGCCCTCAGATTTATGCTTGCCACTTTAAATATTAGATATGCAATTAACTTGCAAGCTTATGGTAGAGGTTGGACTAGTGCACGATTTGAGCAACTCACTATATGCTAGCCTATACACTTGAGTGAATTGAGCGAATCCTTGTGAGGTATGGTACTCGATTAGCAGTGCTAAGGAAGTTCAAGTTGATAGGCGCCGATCATTAATGTATTGTCCATGATTGTTTGCTTGATAAGTTGTGAACAATTATGCTGTTTGATTTGATGCCTTTTCTGATTTCTAATTTACTTGAGCACAAGCAAATGCTTAAGTGTGCGGAGGTTTGATAAACGTCTAATGATACGTTTATTATACTAGTTATTTGGGTCATAATAGAGTATTCTTCCTTTTTTCATGCATTTATATGCTCTATTTACACCTCTTTGCACATTGTAGGACCTTAGGATGTCTACCGAGCAAAAAGGAGCAAAAAAAGAGCGAAAATGAGGCAAAATGGACAAGTTATAAAGCTGCAACAGTGTCACGGCCGTGACGTTATTAGGCAGAGAAGGAAGCCAAGCGATGCAGAGTATAGTCACGGCCGTGAAGCCCGCCTGAAAAGTAGCAACGGACTAAAAAATTCATATCTCTCAATCTAGACCTTGGATTGAGAATCCCTTTGGTCAGAGTCAAGATTGGCGAGTCTTCTATCTCTGTTTAAAATTTCAGGTCAATCGGACATCGTTTACCCATCCATCAGAGAGAAATACGAAACTATCGGAAGGTTGTTGAAAGTGTCATGGCCGTGACAGTACCGCACGAGGCCGTGACGAACGGCAGTGATCTCATTTTGTGCCCCGAAAGGTTCACTGCCGTGACGGCTCATGTCCCAGGTCATGAAGATGTTGAATTTTACTATAAAAGCTCAATTTCGATTCAAAAAGAGGGAACTCCTTTCAGAATTCAACCCTAACATATTAGAGACGAAAGAGAGCCGTCAAGAACAGAGAAACAACCCCAAAAGCGCAAGAAATGGATCAACGACGACGAATTGAACGAGGAACAAAGACATCCACGCTATCATCCAAGAGCCATCAGTATATCAAGATCATGAGTCTTCTTCCCTGTTTTCTATCGTTGTTTCCTTTTCAATTATGAGTAGCTAATCCCCTTATGTGTTTGGGAGTAGATGAACGCCAGGTTATTCCGCAGTTAAGACATATATTATCGTGACTCGTGTTAATGACTATTTATCTATCTATGACTTGTTTCTTCGCTTTAATATGTCTATGTGTTGAAGTGAATGTTTGAAAAATCGTTTAGGGCGACAGCTAAACAACGATTAGGCCGTTCAGGTGATAGGATTTGGGTACAGGGCGACAACAAATATTCGATCCTCGCCGATAAGTAATTAGTAAATCTTAGATCCCCACAAACGTCTAGGGCAAAGCAAATTCGGGAGTGGGTAGGAAATTACTGCGATTTAGTCTTAATCACGTAGGAGCGATTTTATTGTCTTAGCCGATAATACCTAGCGAGATTCGAATCCCGAGCACATCTTTATTATCTGAATCCTCTCTTATCAATTTTAGCCGTGTTCTTTGAATCTCTCGTGGCTTTAGGATTGGTCTGTTAGGATAATTGGTAGCATAATAATTAGGGTACTTTATTTAGGCTAAATATCGAGTCGATAGTTCACTACTAGTAATCAGTTTATTCCTCGTGTTCGATACTCGTTTACTCACTTTACTGCACTACAAACGATAGGTCCACTGCTTATCGCACGTCGGTGATAGTAACTATGTATTCATTTTATTTATCACTTGTCGCACTTGCATATCATATTAGCACACCACGTGTCGATCAAGCCTTCTCCTTTCTTTTGCCGTTCTATCCAGTAGCCTCGGGTGTTTTCCCTCTCTTCCCCTTATCACCTCGATGATAAGGATCAATTGACAAGAATGAGGGAAAGTTTTCGTCTCCCCCTTATGGCCCCCGAGCTCATCCATGGAAACCCATCCTCACACAAAGGTTGGATGAGTAAGTTCTTTCATGTGATACCTTCTGAAGACAGTCCCAAAAGTCAGCTTATTGCCTTTTCTTGGAACGACAACGTCAATATTCAATATCCTCTTCCTACTAACTCTTGGGGTGTGGCCAAGGCATTCTTGGAGAAGGTCGGTGAAAGGCGTTTTCATGCTCTTGTAACTATGGGCCATTGAGAGTGTTTCTTGGACGTCCGTTGGGAAGCACCTTTGCTCTAAGAACTTGATGAGGATATCATCGACATACACTTCCATGCTTCTTCTTATTTGGTCTTTCAAAACTGTGTCGATCAATCTTTGGTATGTTACCAGGCATGCTTCAACCCGAAGGGCATAACCGTGTAACGAAGGTCCAGCAATCGCTGACAGTACTTACCTTCTCTTGATCTTCGTCAGCCAGGGCAATCTGGTTGTATCCCTGAAAAGTGTCGAGGAAGCAGAAAAGCTCGTGGTCAGACGTAGAGTCCACCAACTGGTCTCGAGGAAGGAGGCATCAGTCCTTCGGGCACGCTTCATCTATGTTTCGCAAATCAACGCACATTCGCCATTTGCCCAAGGACTTCGGCACTAGAACCACGTTCGAGAGCCAGGTGAAGAACTGGACTTCTCTTATGTGGCCCACTTCCAAGAGTTCCCCCACCTGTCGTCGTACCTCAGCATCTTTGTCATGGCCGAGGTACCGCCTTTTCTGGAAGACTGGTTGGACTATTTGGGAGATGTTTAGCCTGTGTTTGATTATTTCCCTATCAATGCACACCATGTCTTTTGGGTCCACGCGAGCACGTCTACATCTGCCTCAGTAGTTTAGCCAGCCCCTCTTTCAAGTCTCGAGGAAGATCCTTGCGACTTTATATTCCGTTAGGAGGCTTGATTATCACTTCCTTAGTTTCTTCCTCGGCGTTTCCCTCCTTAGCTGTCTTGATGGCGTAAATAGTCTCTCTCCTTTTCAGGCAATCTTCACTATAGGATTTGGAGGACTTGATCTCCACGCGTACCTCCTCTATATAGCATTTCTGGGCCATTTTTCGGTCACCAGGACTTCCCCCTGTCTCTAACGGGGACTTTGATTTTCTGATGTAGTGCCGAGGTGATAGCTGCGAAAGAAGTCAGGGTGTGTCTTCCCAGTATGATGTTATACGGACTTGAAGCATTGATAACCATTGTGTGATTCGTGTTTTCCTCGTCTCTCCTTCCCCGAGTGTAAGCGAGACATAACCGAAGAGGGTAGTTTTCATCTTGTCCATCGGGTAGGCTCGCAACTCCATTTGGTCCAGGACCTTCTTCTAGATGATGTTGACGGAGCTGCCGTTATCCACAAAGACTCGTCCACATCGCGGTTAACGACTTCGGCCCGAATAACCAAAACGTCCTCGTGTGAATCGTCCCCTCCATGGAAATCCTCTGGGCCGAAGCAGATTATGATATCGGATCGCGTCATCCCTACTTTGACTTTCCAATTCTCCAGTCGGGGGGGCTCCGGCCTTCCTTACTCGATTAGAATCGCCCCCGGTGGGCCTCCCAATATCATGTTGATGCGTCTATTCGGTTGTGTTTGATTTTCAGGAGACCTTCATGGCTCTGTGTCCTTATTGTCTCGGGGCCTGCTCGCGTTGTCTACTTTCTGCTTAGGGTCCATTTGTTCGTTCCTCTCGGGGGTCTTTCTCTATCTCTCCTGCGGACGACGAGGCGGGTGATCCGGTCGATTTGTTCCACTTGCCACCAGTGTCCGGGAATCATGTCTTGGTTCCAAATCCACCTCCCACTTCCGTTAATTTGGGTCGGTCCTCTGGATTTGACGCAATTAATTTCTCTAATTCTCAGGTCAGTTAAATATTCCATGGTGTGCTCGTATTCGTGATCATATTCACAGTAGGTATCTGAAAGTGGTCTTCTTGGATTTCCGCTAATACAAGGAGGTCTTCTAGAGAAGTCATTCTCATCACATATATCTGGTGCCCGCACCTTCTTCACTCGTCATTTGGGGTAATTTGCCCGAGGCATGGTAGGGATGGGCACCTGGAGATTGTCTCTTCGGGAAAAGCCTCCGATCTCGATCTCTAGGTGGACTACTTCGTATGTCTCCTGGATGGCTCATGAGTTTCCTTTTTTCAATCTCCTGAGCCTGAGATTCTTCCACTTTAACATACTTTCCATCCGCACCACCAGTTCTTCCGCCGTGGACGGGTACTTCTTCACCAATGACCTGAATAGGTCACCATCTATGAGTCCATGGTGAAACGCCCCGATGAGTAATTCGGGCGCGGTGTTAGTTACTTTTATCTTGACCTGTTGAAATGCAGAAGGTAATCTCTTCAACTCTCCTCTTCTGCTCGTCTTATATTAAGTAGTTTCACGGCTGGGGAAGGACGTCTTCGGCTGCTGGAGAAATACTTCAGGAAGTGGATGGTGAGATCTTCAAAGCTTCGAATTTCTCTCTAGGTAACAAGGTGAAGCGTTGTTGAGCTCCTTTGTCAAGTTAGTTATGAAGAGGAGGCACTTGATGGCGTCACCCAGCCGATACATTGCCACGTTCCCCTCGAAACTGGCCAAATGATCTTCAGGGTGTCCTGTCCCGTCGTATTTGCTCATTTCACAGAGGCGAAATTGCTTGGGCAACGGGACCGCGATCACTTATGGGGAAAGGGTGATCCTCGGGGAACGAGCGATGTCTCTTACGGATATGCCAGATTGAAGCTTGTGGATTTCCTCTTCATGTTTTCCAACTCGGCCGCTTGCTGCTTGCCCCGTATCCTTTTATTGGCGCGTATGTTCGCTAATTCTTCTCCTAGTGTCCGGTGCTCTTCCTCATTGTCTCCCGTCCCGGCTTGGCATCGCGCTCTTCTCCATTAGCACAATCATTGTTTCCTCGAGTTCTTGCAGCCATCAGAACCCCTACGTCCTTCCCGATCGTTCTTATCTTTGTAATTGTTGCGTTCATCAGCCCGACAATGTTGGCTAGATTCAGCTCATCGCCAGGCGATGCACGATCATTTCCGACAATCACCATATTAAATTTCTTTCTTAGAGAAGCTAGACTCCCGCAGACGATGCCAAATTGATGCCGTCGGAAATGGACTTACCGTGAGATAGCGAACAAGCTTCTTCTCGCTGAAATAACGTCGTGCGCTCTGTTCGGAAACTGGCAAAGAGGGTTAGGAGTGGGGTGGCGTTTGCCCTCCTGCCTCAGTCAAGAGGGCGGTTTCCTTTTCGGATAATGTAAAGAGAACGAAATTCAGTATGAAAATGGTAATTGGAATGGTAGAAAATGATAACGGTGTCGACTAATGCCGCACTATAGGAGTGACTGATGATATTTATAGTTTCCTACGGGACGTACCAGGTCCTCGGCAGTTTGCTCCACGTCCCTCTTTTCTCGACATCGGGCTCCACACGTTCCCCACGATCCCACATTCTCTCTGCCCGCCTCTTCTACCCCACGTTCAATTAGTCGCAAATGGGAAGGACATTGCGTGGCCACGATCATGTGCCGATAAGTTCTACCTAAACAAAAAACTTTCCCCTTAGCCTCGGGAAACCTTCACAGGGCGGGGCAGGCTCATCCTCTTCCTCGGGGTCCGTCGCTCGCTTTCTTGACATGGGACCCCTACAGACCTTCTGGAGCATTATCCCTATGGGGTATTGTCTGAATATTATGAGACGCCCTTTCTTGACGTGGGAGTTGGGACCACCTCTTATAAAATGTGCCGAGGAGCCCAAGCTCATCTTTAGTATGACGATCTTCTTGAAGAGGGGGGTTAGGTTCGTTACGCTAAGTATTGATTTATATCATCGAAACAGCTTGGGTGATTTACAATTTTAGGCATCTTTTTTAAAGGTATTGTAATAAATAGGCATTGTGTGTAAAACATTACAAATATGGGCATAATTGTTTTTTCTTATCATCATATTTTTTTTATGCTTATAATTTATTTTTTATTTAAATTTATTGTTTAGATGATTAGAATGTTCATAATTTCCTTAACCGATCTAATGAATACAGAAATTTCGGTAACCCAGTTGAAATTTATAGTTCGATATTAGGTCTTTAGTTTTTTATTATTTTTTCGATTCGGTCGGGAACCAAAAATTTGATTTTAAAATATACAACTATAACCATAAAAATATTTATTGACGTTTAATTTTGATATAAAAAGTTCGTAATCGATTTGTTAATTGATCAGACCGAAAAAAAAAACCAAACTGAACAGAAAAGGTTAGCTTGATATTCAATTCAAAAATTTCAAACTAAAATTGGTTAGCCGAATGTTGGATCGGTTCGGTTAAGTTTTTACTGTTTGAATACCCTAATAAGTTATGTGGAATTTTGTTGAATAGGTCTTACCTTTTTTTTTAATCCGGTAGGTTTTCTCGGTTTTGGAGCAAAATCCAAAAATCGATTCGAAATAACTTTTGGTACATCTTATTTCAGACCAATTCAGTTTATAAATTCATATATTAAACTATTAATTTTAATAATTTATTAATTTATATTATAATTAATGGTTTTGATTTCAATTGTGATGTTGACTGAATTACATATACTTCTTTAAGCTACCAGACTTGATTTTGATTTTTGAAGCGTTTTGTAATTTGCAAAAATGATTCCTTAAAATGAAATTAACTAGAATTTATTATATGGCATATATTAAAAAATTACTATTTTTCATTTGTGCGGAGCTTATGTTTAATTTCTAACCCGTGTTTAATTAGGTTATAAAATTAATTTATGGAGAGAAAAGAAAATTTTAATTTTGTGCATGTAATAACATTAATTCAAAATAAGAAAATAAATAAAAACATGCCTACTTTTGTAATAAAAATGCACTGTGTCTATGTTTGTAATTGACTAGTTTTATAATTAATTCAAGCAGCTTTGCAATCGCATAATGTACTGTACGAGTAAGGGTGAAAACGAGCCGAGCTGTTCGCGAGCCGCTGGCGACCAGCTCGGTCAAAGCTCGACTTGAGCTCGATTTGGACCACGGTCGAGCTGAATTTATATGGGTTCGATAGCTCGTCGAGCTTATAGAGCTCATATTTATTTTTACTTTATTATTATATATAACTAAAAAGTCTAAATTACCCATATTATACAGTATGTAGCAAAAACCCTAGACCTAATATTAACATTCTATGCCACAGCTGCACAGACTCCACTCATCCACCCACCCACATCGTCACTTCATCTTCTCCGTTCACGCACGAAAGATTTCTGCCCAAAGAATTTGATTGCGAATTAAGCACGAAGCCTGACTTTGTTCTTTATTACCTTGCTGATCTCCCTTCATATATGGAGTTGCGTGAAAAGTCTGAAACTGAATTCTTGCCATCTAAGAATAAGAGGGCAAGTCGCATCTTCTTCATCAGGTAATTTCGTTTTGGCATTACATTGCGTATTCTTTCCTATTGGCATTGTGTATATTTCTTTTGCATTTTTGTACTGTTTTTTTGGAGAAATCTTGCTAAAAAAATCTGCTTTTTGTTTTCAGCCCCACGTTAAACATATTTGCAATAGAACAATCATCGGTTCTGCCTGCGCGTTGGTGTTGGTGAAAGCATTCAAAACACTAACGAGTTAGAAATTCAAAACGAAGCAATGAAAAGAATGGAACATGGGGGATGAATTGTGCTTGAGTTGTGATTTTTCGTCCTGTATTTATTTTTCAGAAAAAAAAATAATTTAAGAGATAATCGAGCTCGAGCCGAGCTCAATTTCGAGCAGTTCAAATTATAAGGTTTGATTGAATTCGAGCACCTCGAGCCTTCACTTTTGATGTTTGATCGAGCTCGGCTCGAGCTCGAGTCCGTTTATATTTTATCGAGCCGAGCTCGAACTGTGCCATGTTCGAGTTCGGCTCGGCTCGTTTTCACCCCTATGTACGATGTACCTCCGGACTGGGGTAATTAACTACTTGTAGTTGTTGATCTAATTACTACAAGTCCAAATCAGACAATCAAAGTCATTTTACCAAGAGGTGGTGGGCCCCGCTTATTTGCCCTCTTAACAAGGAACATTGATTAAAAATAAGGTATAATTAAGTTTCAGGCCCAAATAATGTTTTAAGTTAAGTTTCAGGTACCTGTCAGATAATTTTTAGGGTTAAGGACCCGATTTTGTAAAATTTAGAGATAAGGACCTAAAATTTAAGCAAGTGTTATACAGTGTATATGAACTGTTATCGGACTATAGTTTTGTGTTATTACAGAACAATGAAGTGGTATCCGAGAACGATGAAGTGGTACTGTAGAACGATGAATTGGTACTGCAAAACCATGACGTGGTACTGCAAGTCCATGAAGTGGTACTACAGGTCCATGAAGTGGTATTGAAAAACTCTTAAGTGTATCGGGTCATTAACACTAAAAATTTTCTAACAGGAGCCTGACACATAAATGAAACTTATGTTGGGGCTTGCAACCTAATTACCCCGCTCGTTTGATACGTGTGTATAGGTGTGTATGGGTGTGTATAGAATGTGTATGAATAAGTTGTGTCGTGTTTGATATCTGTGTATAGTCATACATGCCTTGTATGACTATACAAGGCTATTACGAAGGTTTTGGTTATATGTGCATATCCATACCCACCTCTAAGGTGGTTATGGGGTGTGTATCACTAATCCATACACACCTATACACATCTCAAACACATCTATCAAACATAATTTATATCATTATACAAATAATTAATACACACATATCAAACATGTTAAAACACAACATCAACAAAATTCGTGTATAGCTATACACAAATAAATATACCCTTGTAATCCCTAAACACTGATATCAAACGAGCTCTAAAAGTAATTCAAAAACAAGGAAACAAAGTCTAAGTCAAGATTTTCTTTATTTAGTGCTTGTTTGGTTGACGGGTTTAGTAATTTTAAACCTGGGTTTGAAACATGTTAGCGTGTTTGGTTCGTTGGTTTATCTAAACCAATGGTTTATATAAAACCACTCTAAACCCATGCAGACGGGTTTAAATAAATACACTTCCTCACATGTGTTTATTTAAACCCACTAACCAAACATACATTTTATTTTGTTTTATATAAACCCTTACTTAAATAAACCCTCATAAAAATAAACCTATCAAGCAAATGATCACTTTAACTTAAAAGCTTGTATCTTTTGCCCAGCTTCGCATTGCACTCGTAAAACCCTCTCTAATGGCCGCCTCCACCGCCTTCAACCCCACCCCAACCCCGTCCACGCGCCTCCATCGACGCGCCCCCTTTCCCACACCCACACCCAGAACCATTAGCCAATCCAATAAAAAACTCGCGCCCCGCATCATAACCCTCTCCAAAGAAAACCCTATCTCGGCTGTCGCCGCCTTTCACCCCAAACAACCCTACCATACAGACCGCCGCTCCTCGTCCGACTACGACGACGACGGCGACGAAAAGTCGCGCGAAGAGTGCGGCGTCGTGGGGATCTTCGGCGACCCAGAAGCCTCGCGGCTCTGCTACCTCTCCCTCCACGCGCTTCAGCACCGTGGGCAGGAAGGCGCCGGCGTCGTCTCCGCCCACGAAAAGGTCCTCCACTCCGTCACCGGCATGGGCCTCGTCTCCGAAGTCTTCGACCTCAACAAACTCGAAAAACTCCCCGGCGACTCCGCAATCGGCCACGTCAGGTACTCCACGGCTGGCTCCTCCATGCTTAGAAACGTCCAGCCCTTCGTCGCCGGCTACAGCTTCGGCTCCGTCGGCGTCGCCCACAACGGCAACTTGGTCAACTACCCCGCCCTGAGAGCGGAGCTCGAAGAAAGAGGCTCAATCTTCAACACAACTTCAGACACAGAAGTCGTCCTGCACCTCATAGCCATATCCAAAGCCAAGCCCTTCTTCTTAAGAATCGTCGAGGCCTGCGAAAGGCTCCAAGGCGCCTACTCCATGGTTTTCCTCACCGAAGACAAGCTAGTCGCCGTCCGCGACCCATACGGCTTCAGGCCCCTCGTAATGGGCCGTAGAAGCAACGGAGCCATTGTATTCGCCTCAGAAACCTGTGCCTTAGACCTAATCGAAGCAGTCTACGAGAGAGAAGTCCTCCCCGGCGAAATCGTAGTAGTAAAAGACAAAAACGACGTTCAGTCCTACTGCATGACGACGAAGAACCGCCAGCCCGAGCCCCAATCCTGCGTTTTCGAGCACATATACTTCGCTTTGCCCAACTCGGTAGTCTTCGGAAGGTCGGTGTACGAAACTCGGCGCGCCTTCGGTCAAATCTTGGCCGAAGAGGCGGCGGTGGAGTGTGATGTTGTGATCGCCGTGCCCGACTCGGGCGTGGTGGCTGCCCTGGGATACGCAGAGAGGGCCGGCGTGCCCTTTCAGCAAGGGCTGATAAGGTCGCACTACGTCGGGCGAACGTTCATCGAGCCTTCTCAGAAGATTAGGGACTTTGGCGTGAAGCTGAAGCTTTCCCCCGTGAGGGCGGTGCTCGAGCGGAAAAGGGTGGTGGTGGTGGACGACTCTATTGTGAGGGGGACGACTTCTTCAAAGATCGTTAGGCTGTTGAGGGAGGCCGGGGCGAAGGAGGTCCACATGAGGATTGCGAGCCCACCCATGGTGGCGTCTTGCTACTATGGTGTGGACACGCCCAGCTCGGAGGAGCTGATATCGAATAGGATGGGCGTGGAGGAGATTAGGGATTTTATTGGGTGTGATTCTCTGGCTTTTTTGGACGTGGATAGCTTGAAGGGGCTTTTGGGGGCGGAGGCGAAGGGTTACTGCTATGCGTGTTTCTCGGGGGATTATCCAGTGCGGCCGAGCGGTGGTGGGGGGAAAGTGAAGAGGGTTGGGGATTTTGTGGACGATGGGCTGATTGGGGAGGGTATTGAGGGAGGGTGGAATAATGAGAGTGGCGATGATGCTGCTGCTGCTATGACCAAAAAGGTTAACAAAGTCGAGTACTCTGCTTAGAGGTTTAGCTATTCTAGTATGTTGCTCTGCTTCTTTCCGTAGCTTTTTATTTTTGGCATGAGGTACTTTGTCTTTGTACTAGTTTACTTATACTTGCCTCAGTTTACCGTTTTTTTATTGGAATGGACGGTGGGGAAAAGTAGAAAATATTATGTTTAACAAAAATCGATAGGAAAACCATTTCCTTACTTCTCTCCATATTCTTCAGTTAAGGGAATAGGATTTGGTGCAGGGCAAACAGAGCCATGGCTAAGGAAATAGATAGTTATCTTTGTCCATTGAAAATATGCTGCTACTTACTAAAGGTAAATGGCTGTTGAGTGTTGAGGAAGTTTAATCCTGGTGGGCAGCAATAGCATTGTCACATGATTCGGCCAATGACTTGAGCAAATTGCACCATCTCTTCTTCCCAGACAGCTTTCCTTTGTGAGACAAGGCCCAGTGCTGTTCCCTGATTGCCATGCCCTTTTCAGCCAAATCTTTTGAGTTCGATCCTTCATCTCATACTGAGATGTATTCTATTCCTCTGTACAATGGAGAAATCACAGAATCAAACTGCTCCATACTGTATCAAGGTCATTGCTGTGATATCATATCTGAAATCTTGGGCGACTCAAGAGTGCATATTACCATTTCGTAAGAAAAAATGTTGATATAGAACTTTCATATGTGATCGGCACGACGTAACGAGAAGATGGCTGAGGCCATGGTGGCCGGGAAAAGCAGTGAGATTTTGTTCAGGTGAGACTCGGAATTTAAAGCGGAAAAATGAGAAAAAATCATGCTTTCGGGAACCTATACCGAAATGCAATGAAGAAGTGTATAATTTCTCATGTCTTTGTCGCATCATGTTTTCATGAAATAAAGCTATAATGTGTAGTTTATTGGTACTACTAAGATCATGACCACCAATAATGCCATCTTCGATTAATCCTATGAATGGTGGAGGGTACGCTCACGTATCTAATACGACCACGACTTCGCATTTGAATGTCCTTTCGAGTAGAAGCAAAGTGCCTCGTTTTTGTTGTTTATGGAAGTTTCAGTGTTGTTTGTGACTGCCTCGTTTTTGTTGTTTATGGAAGTTTCAGTGTTGTTTGTGACTGACTGTTATAACGACGTAACTATAGTATAGGCACGAGTTCAACTCGCTTTCGAAAGACGAAATTGCCCCGAATTACTGTGATTCTCAAGTTCATCACCGAGATACAACGAACTTTAGTTTTGTTTGCTGCACGACATTGCGAGGCTGTTAGTAACGTTCGATTTCACACAGTGTAGGTCAAGTTGCAGATGTGTTCACCTGAGAGTTCATGTTCATTTAAGTCTCTTGAAGAAGTTGATCACCTAAGAGCGTAAACTTAGCCTACTAGCTATGATATCGCTTGTTCGCTCGCAGTTAATGCAAAGTCGAATCGCAATTATGCTAGTCGGCCAGTTTGAACAACTACCAGCATGACGACTGATCAGGGCTTATATCGTCGTGTTAGGTAAGCTTTACAAGACATAAGATGTACAGCTTGCACAGTACACAGTTTGACATCGCTTTATCAGTTGACAGGATACATACCATTTAACAATTGCATGTGCTAAGATTACTGATAAGTTCTACATCATCAAGATTGAGAGTAACAGTTATGAGTCACTGTATAAAGATACACCGTAGCGACTAACTAGAAAGTACACTAGAACTACTACATAACACTAGCCTAGATGCACAGCCTAAGAGGCGACAAAACCTGCACATACCTACGCCTAATGCAAGGATTTCAAACAGGAGATCAAACACAATGTGGTGGCGCACATTGGGGTCTCAGAAGTTCACAATCCAAGGGCATTGGAATTGTTAATCCAATTGAAGGGAGAAGCACACACACACATTTTAAAAATTTCGATAATGTAACTGTTGGTGAAATAATTTAGATAAATAAAATTACATAATAGAAAATAAAGAGAACAATTCCTAAGTTAGATGTACACATATAACGTTATATAAATTAGATGAAAGTGCGATGATAATCACAGATGGAATCAGGGCGCGGCAATTCGCAATGGGAAGTTGATGTTTATGTCCAAAAGAATATTGTCCAAGCAGGCGTTGCAACATATAAGGATTAACTAATATAAGGATTCTTTTTTCTTTATGTATATCTCTTGCAAACTCTTTTTTATTAATTTTAATATTTTATTTTATTTTTAGTTTTTCTCTTTATCATTTTTAATAAATTTTGTGATTTATTTCGGCCGCATTATTTAATTTAGTTAATTCGTTTGTTATTTTTAGAAAATAGTTGAATGAATTTTGACATGAAAATCACATCACAACTTCAATTGGAATGATATGAGCTGTGAGGTCGGCCCACGGGCTGCAGGTCGAGCCACAAAAGTGAGTGATATTCGAACAGTTAAGGTTGAGTGATATTGGAATGGTGAAGGTCTGTTTAGGTGAGCGAATTTTGGCCGGCAAGGGGAGTGAGGTTGGGCTATTTGGTTGCTGCGAAGGGTGGTGAAAGGGATCGGAGTTGGGTTGACAGATTTGGCCCAGAGGGCAGGTGCATGGATGCAATGCATTTTCTTTTTTTTTCCTTCTTTTTATGATTTTCATTAATTTCAGTGGACGACCAGGGGCGGTCGTGGCCGAAGTGGGGGCTAATGGTGACTAGGGGTGGCAAAATTCCCACGGTGAACCATCCCTGGCGGGATCCGAGGCTATTAGGAAGGGAAATTTCTGGTCAAAATGGGGATGGGGAGTTGACGGTGATTTCCCGACGGTGAAAGAGTGGGGATGGACGGGATGATAATCATGTTTTCCACTCATCCCCATCCCCGAACCCGGGCCCATTTGAGTCAAATGGTGATTCACCATTCCCCCGAATAGATTTATTAATAAATAATATTAAAACTAATTTTCGAATCAAGAATTTTTATAGATCTTCACTTTATATTGAAGATCGTAATTAGAAGAAAAAAATTCAACTCTCAATATATATTCTTCACAATAAACGTATATTTCAATCACATATTATATCAAATTTTTATACTCCAATTTTTACATATTAATTTGTCTATATTACTTATTTTATGTTTTGTTGAAAAAAAAATAATTTATTGGATATATATGAATATGAGGAACCCGAATCCCCCACCGAGAATCCGATCTCCGAATGGTGATTATCCGTCCCTGAACCATTTCATCCTAAACGGTGAATTTTTGGGGATGGTATTAAGAATGAAAATTTGGTATATGAACGGTATGTCCATTACCAGCCCCGAACCCGCCCACAACCACCCCTATTGGTGACGAGGTGTATGGGATGTGGTGTTCATCTATATTATTTTTCACTAAATACGACGGGTCTCATGACAAAGAATATATATTTTTTTTAAAAAAAAAAAGCCGACGGGATTAACATGGCAAGTAAAATCATTGGTTTGTGTAACGACGTCTTCCTTTTCATGTGACGAGGTGTATGGGATGTGGTGTTCATCTATATTTTTTTTCACTAAATACGACGGGTCTCATGACAAGAATATATTTTTTTTTGTAAAAGCATCCGACGGGATTAACATGGCAAGTAAAATCATTGGTTTGTGTAAGGACGTCGTCCTTTTCATAGTGTAATGCATCGCTTGAAAATGGCGTACACATTAACAACAATGCTTCAATAAGGATATGCAATGACTAAACAAAAGATATACAATACTAACTTTATGCGATCTTGTTTCAAGACTAAGGTTAACCACTTCTTATACACGGCCAAAAACCCAAAGAGCATTTATATTTACATACATGATGAAATAATTCATCTGATCCCATCAGCATATATGTAAGTGAAGATATAAATGTGCCTAAGAGGGAGGGTGAATTTGGCTTATAAAAATTTTTGCTTCTTCTTTTCACAAATCCTAAATGTAGTGACTTAGATATGCCTACTGATGCTTGTGACGAGTACGCTGATATATCCTAGTTACGTCGGATGTGTGTCGTGTCTGTCTCACAGCGATAAGGAAATAACTGAAAAGTAAATGTGAGACAGAATTTTTATAGAGGTTATATCCCCAACTGGGGTTTACTCCTCTCCTTGGGGTTTTCTCGCCAAGAGTTTAACCAATCACTATAATGCACCGTAGCTGGATACAAAACTGATTGACTAGCTCAATACACAACCGAAATAAGTCGAACACTAGACACACTAGGTTACCATACGCCGAGTTTCGTTCTTCGGAATCTCCTTGATCCCGACAGACACAGCTCGCTACCGAAGGGCCCCGGAACTCGTCCTTCCCTTCACTTGTGCGTAAACGTCGACCTTGCCTCCTTGGTATTGCTCACGTCCGAAGACAACACGTCCGAAGACAGAATATATGGTGGGAGGTAGGAATAACGGGATGAATCACTCGTGCAGTGATGGAATCGCAAGTTAAAGCTCAGTATGGCAGAAAGTTATCGCAAATGAAGGCTCAAGAATCTCTTAGTATCTTTCTGCTAAAATATCTCTCGTAGGCTTATATTCGCAAGTTCTTGGTTTCTCGAAAATCTAAAGTGTGGCTCTTATATAATCATTTTCAATCAACACTTCAAATGGAAAATCATATCATTTAATAATTACCAAATCAAGCATAGTTTCCCTGCAATTTTCGAGTCAATCATATCATATAAATCATGCTCTTAATAAATCATCACAACGGTCATATAGCATATTAAAACATGATTATTTTCCATATAAGAGCTCATTTAAGCATGAATATATTCCACATAAACCCTCAATTTCGTTCTCATGCATATCAAATCACTTCGCGTATATTTACCATGTCAAGACTTTCCATAAGTGATTCCCTGCTATCTGTTTCTAGTATAAATCAATCCAGATTAACTTTCCAATTATAGCACACGAGATAGCATCATATCAACACGCAATATGTAGATCATAGTATTAGATCAATATATTTACCATGTTTAGCACACAAATCAGATCAGAGCATACTTCATTCGATTTATCAATCATGGCAGAACTTTCCTTATTTCAGAGATCACATCCGTTTATAGCACATACCATATAATAGCACCTTATCCACAAAGTCAATCAAATCAAATCTTTCCTAAATATAGTATTCCAATCAGCATAAGGAAAGATATTAATTCAACATGGCACATTCAATTCAGTGGAAAGCATGCAAGAATCGTACATGTGATTTTCGTCCAGGAATAACAGATTTTTAACAGATATATATCACTTTCCATATATAAACAGCATAATTTTCTTTTATAACTCAGTAGGATATCTCATGCATTATTTCCATATATAGCACAGTACGATATATCCTATCTCATGGGCTGTCTATAACATGCGATCACCTAGTCTCATCAACTAATCACCAAATCATATGCGAATCAAATATTCAACACTTTAATCAATCTATAGCTCATAATCAATGCATGTGTGAATTATTTCATATACTTAGACATTATATTGATCATCGATCGAATTGCTTAATTTATATACCTAACGTTATTACAATTACATTGTCCATCAAAACTCTCTAACACACATGGACCAAAAAGGTCAACATTCTCCACCTTTTTGATGATGACATGTAATTGATGTAGCACATAAGCATGTAAGCATATTCGATTTCACAAGTCCTAGCGCATATGTCTAAGTGTTCAACAATTTGCAAAACAGAGCATATGATATTTCCTAATCACATATATTTGCTCCCCCTGCCTAAGTGCATTTATCTATATGACATGCAAAGATATTTCGTGAATGAATTTGCTTCCCCTGTCTAAGTGCAGATATATCATGTCATTTTTACGTTATATCCTGAGTACAAAATTTCGAGATTTACCCACCCGTGATTGAGCTCCCCCTGCCTAAGTGCGCATTTTCCAAGCATGATTCACGCAATCATATAATCATTGCAGCAGGCACTTAGCACTTATCAACAAATCTCACACACGTTAATTAGCGTAGATAAGTATCAGAGTATCACTGTTTCAGAGCATAAGTTCACGCATCGCAGCATAAAAACATCACTGATATATCCTAAGGTCAGAGCAAAATATTGAGCAACGCATAAAAGCATCACATATATATAAAAAATGCAACTATTCCATTCGTGAGTGCACATATTCCATATCATTTATGCAGATATTCCATATAAATCGTTCAAGCATCAGGGCAAACATATTAGTGAAGTTCAGAAATTTTACCAAGCTACATTAGTTTGCTCCCCCTATCTAAATGAAGTTATTCCAACTGCCCAGAGCATAAATGCAAAGTTCCACAGAGAGCATAGGTAGATATCATATAGGCAAGAGTCAGAATGCACACACAATGAAGTTCCCCTTGCATATGTGCAGATATTTTCATGCAAATTCAGTCAGCACACATAGGCACTAAGATATATCATAGGCACATAAAAGGAATATCGCACACAAATCATTTCGAATATCAAAGACAGTTCTTAGACCCCTTATATCATTAATTGCTCAGACATCATTTCGAATATCAAAGACAGTTCTTAGACCCCTTATATCATTAATTGCTCAGGCTTCTCCCCCTTCAGCATCAAAAAGTGATATAATAAGGATTTAAGGCCGAAAACTTGGCGCAAAATAACTAGAAGACGAAGGAATAACTTATCAGGTAACGTTCTCAAGGCTGGAATCACTATTAGATCTGGCAGATATCGCATATTTGTTCAGCTCCCTGTGATCTTATCGGAACTCTTAAAAGTTGGAGCATAACTTAGATGATTTCAAGAAGAGAAACTGTGAAGTTCAAATTCTGAGGTAAGAAAGGAAGAAGTATCGAGTGATCTCATTTGAAAATGGGCAACTATTCAAGAGATAAAATGAGATAGGATAAGCTGGGTTTAAATAGAATTAAGAAGATTTGGTTTCCAAACCGAATTTGAATTTCAAAACAAGGTGAACCGCCGGTCAGAGATTGCAGACTTATCTGATGTGATCTCATTTTAAATAAGGAAAATATTATCAAAGGCTGAATAAGAGATATTTCGAATATCCGAATTTCCTGAAATAACTTATCGGCTGAAAAGAGATCTCAAGGTAGAATAATTACGAACTTCAACCTAATATAATCACACTTTTAGATAAGATCTAAATGATCGGAATTCCTAAAATAATCTGGATAGCTAAGGAATGATCTCAGAAATGGATAACTATGAATTTGTTCCTAAAACAACGCGATCACACTTAAGGATAAGATCTGAAATTCCTAAAGTAATCTAGGGGGCTGAAAGGAGTATCTCAAAATAGAATTATTGGGCATTTCTTTCTAACATAACATAATCCCAGTTCTAAAGATTGTCAAAAGTATCGGACTGATTTGACGGGATATCATAATTATGGAAAGGATTTGACTTAGCTGAGTGGAAAGGATTTTTTGATTATCCGGGATTCCTAAAATAACTGAAGGGCAGGAATGATATCTACGAATTTTCTTCCTAAAATAGTATATCCTAGAGTAAATGGCAGAATTAGGCAGATTTACTAACCTTATTTAGCTCGATGATTCGCAATCGATCGCGGATGTCGCAAAATCTTGCCTCAATTAGGGGCTTTGTGAAGATATCAGCAAGCTGATCATTTGTTCCTACGAATTCCACACTGATATTCCCCTTCTGAACATAGTCTTGTATAAGTTGATGTTTAACCTCAATATGCTTAGTACGAGAATGATGCACGGGATTCTTAGTAATACTAATGGCACTAGTGCTATCACACAGAATAGGAATTTTGTCATATCCTAACCCGAAATCACTAAGGGTTTGTTTCATCCAAAAAACTTGTTGACAACAATTTCCTAAGGGCATATATTCAGCTTCGGTTGTGGAGAGGGCGACAGCATTTTGCTTTCTACTAGACCAAGTTACCAGGGAATTTCCAAGTAATTGGCAAGTTCCACTAGTACTTTTCCTATCTTCCCTATAGCCGGCATAGTCGGCATCGGAATATCCCATTAATGGGAATTCATCCGTATGAGAGTACCACATACCAAAATTTACAGTACCCTTGATATATCTAAGTCTACGCTTAACTGCGGTCAAGTGGGATTCCCTAGGGTCAGACTGATATCTCGAACACATACCAACAGCACACATGATATCAGGGCGACTAGCAGTTAAGTAAAGAAGGCTTCCGATCATACCTCGATATTCTGTTTGATCAACTGGTGTACCTGATTCGTCACTGTCTATTTTGGTGGTCTGATGCATGGGAGTGGAAATCGCTTTGGAATCGTTCATCCCGAATTTTATCAGTAGTTCCTTGCTGTACTTCGTCTGGGATACGAAAGTTCCATCGTCAAGTTGCTTTATTTGCAACCCAAGGAAGTAGTTCAGCTCACCCATTAAACTCATCTCAAATTCCTTCTGCATAGACTTAGAGAATTCCTCGCGAAGAAGGATATTAGTACTACCAAATATGATATCATCAACGTATATTTGGACCAGTATCATGTGATCATCTTCATACTTAATAAACACTGTGCTATCAATAGTTCCAGTCGAAAATCCTATGTCAATCAAGAACTTACTTAGCCTTAAATACCATGCCCTAGGTGCTTGCTTTAAGCCATATAATGCTTTATTCAACTTGAAAACATGATTTGGAAAATCTTCCCTAGCAAAGCCTGGTGGTTGTTCTACATAAACCTGCTCATTTATAAAGCCATTTAAAAATGCACTTTTTACGTCCATTTGAAAAAGTTTAAAACGTTTAAAGCATGCATATGCAAGTAAGACACGTATAGACTCTAATCTAGCTACGGGAGCAAAAGTTTCATCGAAGTCAATACCTTCCTCCTGGGAATAACCTTTTGCAACTAACCTCGTTTTGTTTCTTGTGACATTACCATGTTCGTCGAGTTTGTTGCGGAAGACCCATTTGGTTCTTATGATGGATTTTCCATCCTGTCTCTCTACGAGTGTCCACACTTGGCTCTTTTCGAACTGAGCCAACTCATCTTCCATGGCAGAGACCCAGGATATATCATCCAAAGCTTCATGGACTGTCTTTGGTTCCATCATTGAAAGTAATACATCATGAGATTCCTCCGTATCTTGATTTCGTACAGTTGCTCGAGTTTTGATTCCAGATCTGATATTTCCTATCACTTGATCTGTTGGATGACTGGAAGCATGTTTCCATTTTCTATGTTGCAGCTCATCAGCTTTCGGTTCCAGTGTCTCTATATTTTCGTCTTCTGGAATATCGTCCTTACCGTCTTTAGTAACCTGTAATTCTGCACAGGGCAAATCTATACCTTCCTCATCAGTAGCCTCTGTGTTAGGTATCTCATCAAAAGTAACATGTATGGATTCCTGAACAGTCAGCTTCCTCTTATTATAAACACGATATGCCTTAGAGTGAAGACTGTAACCAAGGAATATCCCTTCATCAACCTTAGAGTCAAATTTTCCTCTCTTATCTCTATCGTTCAAGATAAAATATTTGCATCCAAACACACGAAAGTAACTTATATTTGGAGTTCTACCATGCCAGATTTCATAAGAAGTTTTCTTTAATATTGGCCTAAGGAAGACACGGTTAGACACATAACAAGCTGTACTAACAGCTTCCGCCCAGAACTGTTTAGGAATATCATACTCATGTAACATAGATCTAGCCATTTCTTGTAATACCCTATTTTTACGTTCAACTATGCCATTCTGTTGGGGAGTTATAGGGGCAAAGAAGTTATGACTATAACCGTACTGATCACAAAATGATGCAAATGACTTACTATCAAATTCCAGTCCGTTATCACTACGTATCCTACACAGATTATTTCTTTTTCATTTTCTAGTATCTTCACCAGTGATGCAAAGTTATCTAGTGCCTCATTCTTATGTGCAAGGAATATCACCCAAGTGTACCTGGAATAATCATCAACAATGACGAAGGAATATCTTTTACCTCGCAGAGACATCGTTTGAACAGGACCAAAAAGGTCGAGATGTAGTAATTCCAGAGGTCTGGATGTAGATATCACATTATTTGCTTTGAACGATGTCTTGGTCTGCTTGCCCATTTGGCATGCCTTGCATGTTTTGTCCTTGACAAACTTTATGTCAGGAACACCTCGTACCAGTGCATTGCTTGTGATATGAGACAGTAATTCCATATTGGCATGTCCTAGGCGTCTGTGCCATAACCAGGTGTTATCTGATATCACCTGTCATATGGTGGGAACACCCACTGGCGAGGTACCACTTGTTTTTCTTGCTGGATTTTCTTCTTTGTACCTGCATGAATCAGTTCTTTTCTGAGGTGCCCAACTTCGATTGGGTCATAAAAGTTCAGTGGCAAAATAACTCCTGTTAACACATGATATATCATCTGTCAAACTGTGATCTCACAAACACAGGCGGGCCAGTGTTATAACTTTGATTCTTAGGAACCTGCTTTGGCCTCCAGATATATCTAGATTTATCAGCTTTCTTCAAAAAACAGTTGTTAGCATAATGACCGTGACGGCCGCATGAAAAACATTTAGGCTTTCTAATATCTTGTGAAGGTGCATCATGCTTAGGTGTTGTGGATATCCTATCCCTGTTTTTCCAACATGTCTAGGAAGACTAAGTATCATGTTGAGATTTTGTTGTCCTACAAGAAGTCTATGATTTGTACGAGATTTTTCTTCTAAGAAATCCTTAAGAACAGACATGTCTCTAGATATGTTTTCTTGCTTCCTAAGCTTTTCGCAATTACACAAGACTTTCTCTTCCTTAAGAGTTTCTAACTCGGCTTTCAGACGCTCATTTTCTAGATCTGTTTGATGCTTCTCTCTAGCTACGTCATCTCGTTGCCTAATCAGACTCTTTACTTTTGAGTTGAGCGACTTAATCCTTCTTTCTGCGTTTTGAATTATTTCAAACATCTCTTCCTTTTCATCTACTTCAGGGACTGAGGAAGCGCTATCATGAGATTTATCTTGCCTAGCATATAATTCATTTAGAAAGAGTATTTTCTTAATAGTGGATGAAGAAGATACCTGATCATCATCGGCCATGTAGGCGAGATCTTCCTCCTCTTCACTTCCGGCCTCTTCCAGTTGGTGACCATGGCTTTCTGCTTCTTTATCTTTTTGTCACCAGTTTCCATCGGGCAGTTTGAGGAGAAGTGGTCTGGCTTGTTGCACTTGAAGCATTTTTGCACATTGTTCCCGGATGACGATATCCCTTGTTCCTAGATTGGAACTTGGAGTTTCCTTTGAACTTTCCTCTCACCGGGACTTCTCAAATTTTCTGGTCATGGCGATCTGCTCTAGTATGTCTTCCTTAGTCTCTTCGTCGTCAGAGTGAGATTCCTTCTGTTCAGCATTGAAAGCAATGGTATTCCTGACTTGTGGTTTTTCTTCCATGGAGATCTGAGTCATTTCGTACGTGGTTAGAGATCCGATCAGCTCCGAGATAGATAACTCGGCCAGATCCTTAGCTTCGTAGATGGCTGTTACTTTGGGATTCCATTCTCTTGGAAGAGATCTCAGTATTTTTCGCACTTTCTCTCCGTCCGGTATTTTCTTTCCCAACGAGAACATTTGGTTGATGATGTTCATGAATCTCGCGTACATGTGGCTTATAATTTCGTTGTCCTCCATTTTGAACAGCTCGTATTGATGGGTTAGCAGGGCTATTCTTCCTTGTACAACTCGAGTGGTTCCCTCATGTGTGACTTGAAGCATGTCCCACATATCTTTGGCAGATTCGCATGAACTCACACGATTGTATTCTTCTCTTGTAAGCGCGCAGGCGATCATGTTTTTTGCTTTGGCATTCAAGGAGATTCCTCGCTTGTGTGTTGCATCGTAGTCAGAACCTTTCTTTGGAGTTCCATCCACCTTCTTAGGAGTATAAGGTCCAGTCGTGATGATATCCCACAGATCATAGTCAGTAGCAAGCAGGAATTCCTTCATTCGGTTTTTCCATATGGCGTAGTTGGTTCCATCGAAGAGTGGTGGCCTGGAATGGATTGTCCCTCTGCAAAAACATCAAAACTCGAAGAAGCCATTAGATCTTTAACTCAGGCTTGTTAGGCCCGTCGTTTGAGTAACCCGCTCTGATACCAAATGAAGATATAAATGTGCCTAAGAGGGGGGGTGCATTAGGCTTAAAAAAATTTTATGCTTCTTCTTTTCACAAATCCTAAATGTAGTGACTTAGATATGCCTACTGATGCTTGTGACAAGTATGCCTGATATATCCTAGTTACGTCGGATGTGTGTCGGGTCTGTCTCACAGCGATAAGGAAATAACTGAAAAGTAAATGTGAGACAGGATTTTTATAGAGGTTATATCTCCAACTGGGGTTTTACTCCTCCTTGGGGTTTGCTCCCCAAGAGTTTAACCAATCACTATAATGCACCGTGCTGGATACAAAACTGATTGATTAGCCCAATACACAACTGAAACAAGTCGAACACTAGACACACTAGGTTACCACACGCCGAGTTTCATTCTTCGGAATCTCCTTGATCCCGACAGACACAGCTCGCTACCGAAGGGCCCCCGGAACTCGTCCTTCCCTTCACGTGTGCGTAAACGTCGACCTTGCCTCTTTGGTATTGCTCACGTCCGAAGACAGAATATATGGTGGGAGGTAGGAATAACGGGATGAATCACTCGTGCAGTGATGGAATCGGAAGTTAAAGCTCAGTATGGCCGAAAATTATCGCAAATGAAGGCTCAGGAATCTCTTAGTATCTTTCTGCTCAAATATCTCTCGTAGGCTTATATTCGCAAGTTCTTGGTTTCTCGAAAATCTGAAGTGTGGCTCTTATATAATCCTTTTCAATCAACACTTCACATGGAAAATCATATCATTTAATAATTACCAAATCAAGCATAGTTTCCATGCAATTTTCGAGTCAATCATATCATATAAATCATGCTCTTAATAAATCATCACAACGGTCATATAGCATATTAAAGCATGATTATTTTCCATATAAGAGCTCATTTAAGCATGAATATATTCCACATAAACCCTCAATTTCGTTCTTATCCATATTCAATCACTTCGCATATATTTACCATGTCAAGACTTTCCATAAGTGATTCCCTGCTATCTGTTTCTAGTATAAATCAATCCAGATTAACTTTCCAATTATAGCACACGAGATAGCATCATATCAACACGTTTTCCATATGTAGCTCATAGTATTAGATCAATATATTTACCATGTTTAGCACACAAATCAGATCAGAGCATACTTCATTCGATTTATCAATCATGGCAGAACTTTCCTTATTTCAGAGATCACATCCGTTTATAGCACATACCATATAATAGCACCTTATCCACAAAGTCAATCAAATCAAATCTTTCCTAAATATAGTATTCCAATCAGCATAAGGAAAGATATTAATTCAACATGGCACATTCAATTCAGTGGAAAGCATGCAAGAATCGTACATGTGATTTTCGTCCAGGAATAACAGATTTTTAACAGATATATATCACTTTCCATATATAAACAGCATAATTTTCTTTTATAACTCAGTAGGATATCTCATGCATTATTTCCATATATAGCACAGGACGATATATCCTATCTCATGGGCTGTCTATAACATGCGATCACCTAGTCTCATCAACTAATCACCAAATTATATGCGAATCAAGTATTCAACACTTTAATCAATCTATAGCTCATAATCAACGCATGTGTGAATAATTTCATATACTTAGACATTATATTGATCATAGATCAAATTGCTTAATTTATATACCTAACGTTATTACAATTACATTGTCCATCAAAACTCTCTAACACACATGGACCAAAAGGTCAACCGTAAGGCTATTAAAAATATTAGAGCTACTAAAAGCCAACCCGACCTGCCAAGGAGACAGGAACCGCAACCGAAAATAACGTGTTTCGGTTGGCATTTTGACATGTTTAAGTAAATGAGTGAACTCGAACCCAACCCAAATATTAAGTGGGACAGGCTAGGGTTCGATTTTCAACTCGAAAGCGACCCGTTTATCATCGCATTTAACCCGAAAAAAAATAAAATACTAAAACATCCTTAATATAAATAAAATAAAAGGAATAATCCTAACCTAACTTGATCTTTAGTTATATTTTGTTAGACTTTTGTTGTTTGGAACTTTAATTATTTCTTAATTGTGTTGATTTTGAGAAAACAAATTGTTTTGTTTTTCTATTGTTTTGTTTAATTTGGATTTAAAATTATTATTATTTAGTTTTTCTTGCTATTCTTTTAATTAAAACGAGTTGGGTGGTTAATGGGTTTGATTTGGGTAGGTCGGTTTTTAGTTCGATATTTCAACCTATTTAAGTAAACAAGTCAGGTCATGGTTGAAGTTCCCAACCCGTTTATTAAACAGATTGAACCCGAATGTGACCCAACCCGATGTGTACCACCCCTACAAAATATACAGCTAGACCAAAAACAAAATATATAAGTGCCTGATGGTTGTGTAATCAAGCCAAATAATGAGTATTATGTTGCTCATCATTATCTTAACATTTTCCGGAAATGTGGTATACAACAGAATGAGGGTTTAGTGTTGGCCCTTATTTTACCAAACAAGGATCAAAAGATTGGTTTGGATGTGTAAAACGTGAAGAACACCTTGAGTGTGTGTTAGTGTGTGTTTTCTTAATCTAACGTACAAGGTGGCTTACCTTTCAATACTTTTGATAAAAACCCTAATTAGGGTTATTTGGGCTTTATATACCACACTTGATTGGTATATTAAAGCCCAATACAAAACTATGACTAAATATCATAAGTTACCCCAAACTATTACAACCCAACAAATTAACCCAAGATTACATAATTAAAGGATGCTACAAAATATTCCTAACAATCTCCCCCTTAGCATCCTTTTTGCTTTGATGTCCTTTGCGTCTTCTTCTTCTTGGGTTTCTCCACAGCATCAATCGATTTCCTGAGTCCAAGTCTGAACTCGTAAGATCGTATCGTTCGTCGTAAGGATAATCGATCGTTGATGATGTTGATCAGCTTCTCGTACTTCTCCTGGGCTTCTGCTTCTTCGTTCCTTAGCTTCTCCAGAATCCATTCGAGTTTCACCCAAATAATTAGTAGCGTCCCATCGCTGAATTTGGCAATCTCGGATGCTTTCATCAGCCTCTTTTCTCCTTTGTAATTGTGTAGACCACCGATGGATCGTCGTCATCATTGATTATGTGGCCGTCACCAAGACTTGAGTCGGGGACTTCGAAGGATGGCTTCGTGAGATTCACCCTTTTCATGTTGCTTTCCACCGCCATTTGAAGATCGTGAGTCGAATTGAACTTGATTTGGCGCATCATAAATCGCTTAAGAGCAACATAACCTACTTTCAAGTCTGGATTCTGGAGTGTTCCAAGAAATCTGAAGCTGAAAAGTATCCGATCAACATCTTCACCTCGGATGTAGGAGAGATCGCCTTCAGTCAGTTCCTCAACCGTTCCATCTTCTCGCTGCACTTTGTAGATTGGAAACTCATAGTAGTCGAGACGACCTCGCCGAACTCCCAAGATCTTGCTGATTCTGGGCTTTTCCTTCTCTTCTCTTCTAAGAACGTTAACATCTGTATCTTTTGCTCTCCACAAGCCCTCTACGAAGAGAGAGCAAGTATCGTATAGCAGTTGGTCTAGGAAGATGAGTTAGGCCTCTTAGACTCAGCTCGTCTAGCTCCTTGATCCTAACCTCCTTCATCCAAATCCTTCTCCGTATCTCTTCTTGATATGGAGCTATCACTTTGACATTTTCCCACGGCGGCGTCTGTTCTTTCCTTATCTTCGATTTCGAGGGGGGGCACTCCTTATCGACGACAACGTGTTTGAGAAGCTCTGGAAGTTCTGGAATGTCTGCTTCGTAATCTTCACCTTCTTGGAGCTCATCATCGTCGATAAGTGCTAGGTCAACATTTGCCTTCATCAAGAAGTATCTGGCATTGTCCAGTAAGCCCTTGGCCAAGGCTGGATGCATCGGCTTTGTTAACCAATCGTCGTTGAAGATGTACTTCTCTACCGCTGAGTGTGGGTTGTAAAGTGTTTCGAGAGATAGAGTAGGTGAGGATGGAGGATCAGAGGGAGTTCTTGGGTTTGTAAGACTAGGTAGTGATGGACTCACGGTTGATGAGGCGATCGTTTGGGTTGTATTGGTAGTAGTTCGGGTAGATTTTCTGGTTTGGTGGGGTGTAGGTGGTTTTGTTCTGGTGGATGTTCGGGTGGTTCTAGGTTGCGGTTGTGGCTGTGACGGAGGCCCTGTCCCTTGTGTCTTCTCCCCCTCGGGACGATCCCCACCGTCAGGATCATCACGTGATTGTCTGGATGACTGGGCCTCGCTGGAGTTAGGCGGGTTGAAAGGAAGCTCCAGACGTCTGAGGACCTCCGCTTCATATGCAGTGAGCGTCGGTGCGGAACGGAGTCGGGCCAGTAGAACGTCGATCAGTTCTTGAATGGGTACGATCCACGGTCCTTCCTCAGCGCCAGGAGTTGGGTCAGGTTGTGGGATTATGACTTCGGTGACGGGGGCTTTGCCTTTGTCTCGAGTGGATGTCCCAATTGCGTTGTAGACTTGGGCCATGATTGTGTCCTCGAGTCCTTTTGCAAACTCTGTGAGGCGCTCAGTTAGCCTGTCCTCCGTCACGAACGGGGAAAGTAACCGGACGGAGTCACTGAGACGTTCCGTCGTCACAACATCAGTAGAGGGTACTGATGTGCCGCCCGTTTGCACAGGACTTAAACCGAGGCCACGGAGGCTCATCGTTGACATCAAAGCTGAGACGAACTCAGATTGATGGCCCAAGGTCGTAGCTGCAGTGATGTTGACTACGTTGGGACATCCGCTGTGTTCCGTACTAGACTCTAGTACGGAGACATCATAGAGCGTTCGGTCTAGATCACTAAGATCTAGAGGTGCAGAGTCTATTGGCATTGTCCTAGAAAGTGAAGAAATTATGGAGGGTGAGGGCACTAGACTCGTAGTGATCAAGGAAGGTGCAGTCTGAGGCGGAGTACTGCTTGTTACATCAACCATCTTCGAGCGAGGTGGTGATGAATGACGTGGCACCTCGTGAATATGTGAAACAATAATCTGTTGGGAGATGATTGAGTGGCTGGGGAGGGTAGTTTGCGCGATTGGACCCGATGTCGCGACTTCCACTCGGGGGAAGACAAGGTCATCCCTGTACCTATGGGCTCGGTCCGGCTTATTAGTGGAGTAGTTGGTTTGGAGGACGGTCGTGTTTTTGCTTTGTACGCCGTTCCTGTTGTCCTCCTCGGTCATCCCCTTTGGTTTTGCGCTTTCGTTTAGGCTGTGGGGATGAGGAGCTTCCTAGACCTACATTTGGCTGTGGGGGTTGGCTTGTCCCTGGGTTAGGTTCAACTGGGTTTTGTTGAGCCACGGGGACGTCGTCAAGGTTGTTGGCTCGTATATACTTGCGTAGCTCCGGCTCATTTGGATCGAGGAGGCCAATTAAGTAGTCTGGGATGATCATGGCCTCCTGATCGATTTTGCTCTTCGTCGATTGGATTTTTATGAGCTTCGGAGACTGATAACCCTCGTCTCTCGGGCGGCGTTCGATTTCGGGATGAAGATCCACGAAGTGTTGGACGATGACGGGCAGCCACCTTAAGTAAGGGAGCACGGGCTTCGTTGCACCAAGGCCTCGCCTTCGCAGTTGATCGAGGATGTCGGACCAGAGAGTTGGGCGACATCATAATTTTTGTTGAAGACGATCCCGTGGAAAATAAGCATGATGTTCCGGTTGCACTTGTCGGACCCGGAGTGCTTCGGCGAGAGGCACTTGTTGACAATGAGAAACAGAGTCCGCTATGGTGCAGGGATGTCTTTGGCAGTGAATTCAGGAAATGTATGGTGTTTTGGGCGTTAGGTTTGTGTTTCGATGAATAGGAAGTCCCTGATTAGGTCCTCGTTGGAGGGATGGGGATCATATACGAGTGAATGAGGTAGGTTTAGTGTGGAGCGAGAACGGAAGGGGCAAGACAACTATAGTGTGTCGATTTGGCGGGAAAGAGTGGTAATTTTGGGGTTATGTTGGTTTTTTGAAAGAGTGGACCAGAATTGTTGCACATATACTTCAGGGATACCCGGTGATGTTTAGGGCGGTTCTTAGAGGGTGGTTTGCAAGGATCTTAATAATGTAGGATCTGGGCACGAGGTATTTCAAAGTCAAGTTGAAGGTTGTTGGGTGTCTCTGTGCCCAGTCCTGGAGGCGAAAATCTCGTCAATTTGTCTCACCTTTGTGGTCGATTGCAAGATAAAAGCAGTGGATTAGTGAAATCGACATTTTGACTTAGAAAGCATACAAAAGTGTGCAATTCGTTGTTAAGCATGTTAGGACTTAGAAAATTTTGGCAAAAAAATTGGCAACAATTGAAAGGAACTAAGTTAGCGGCGAAAGTGCCAATTGAATTGATTTTGAGTTTCGGTCAATAATGTGTATCGTGCGATAAGTTTAACTTTGACTGTGGTTCGATCGAAGTGATGTTCAATTAAGGTAAATTCAGTGAAAGTGAAATTATAACAAGTTTCGATCGAAAGCCACCATTTAATTTGAATAAGTGCGGCGAAAGAGTGAATCAATTCAGTTTCGATCGAAAGTTCAATGTGGGACAGATTTAGTCACGAATCAATCGATTCAATTGAGCCTTGAGTTTCGATCGAAACTGTGGAATAGTGGTGTCGATCGATTGAAATTAATTATGTCGTCAGTTTCGATCGAAACTTTGAAAATTGAAATGCTCTTTCGATCGAAACTGTGACAAATTGAATTGCCCTGTTTCGACCGAAACTGTGATAAATTGAATTGCCCTGTTTCGATCGAAACTGTGATAATTGAATTGCCCTGTTTCGATCGAAACTGTGATAAATTGAATTGCCCTGTTTCGATCGAAAGTTGTAAATCCCTAGAAAAACGACGATTTGAAAACACAAAATTAGAAAAATTTTCAGCAACAATCGATCGATTGGAATGTGAAATTGAAGCAAGAGAGTAGTTTCGAGCGAATCTAGGCGATGTGAAAACACATTTAAACAATGATTCGCTCGAACACACGCAACCCTAATCTGCGTATCCTGCACGAATGAGGAAAAAAATCAGTTTAAGGCTGTAGATTAAGCATTTTTCCTTACCAATGAGGGATTTGGAGTTGCAATAAACGAAAAAAACAGAGTGAGACAGTGATGAGTTCGTGTGCGATTTCAGAGAGGGTTTATGAGTGAGTTTGAAAATCGATGATGAAGAAGTGTTTCGGGCGAAACTCTATTTAAATAAGTAGTCTCAGTTTCGCCGAGAATAATTGTGAAGAGTCAATTTTGATTTCGATCGATTGAAATGAGTTTCGAGCGAAAGTCAGTTTCGCCGAGAGAAATGTCAAAGGATTTAAAAATCAATTTCAATCGTAGTGTGTTTCGAGCGAAAGTCAGTTTCGCCGAGATAAATGTCAAAGGATGTAAAAATCAATTTCAATCGTAGTGTGTTTCGAGCGAAAGTCAGTTTCGCCGATAAAATTACGAAGGTATTAAATCAAATTGCAATTTCAATAGAAACGTGTTTGAGCGAAAGTTAGTTTTGCCAAGAAACTAATAAATCAAGAGTTAAAGCTCAGTTTCGATCGAAACTTGTTTAGTACAATTGGCAAATCAATTTGAAAGGGTTTCGATCGATATGCAGTTTTGCCGAGAAATAATTGTGATATTTGAAATATTTGAATAATTTTAATTTTTGATAGAAGCTTAAGGAGTTTCACCATACAACATAATTTAAATTTGACGAGGAATCATAAACTCCTTGTGTGAAGTATTTGTGCGAACCATTTAATAATGACTCCCCCTAAATTAGTGCATAAAAATGAAAGGCTCCCCCTAGATTCATGTATAAATTTTTATTAGTCTCCCCCTAGATAAAATAGTAGGATTTTTACCATTCATAACATATAGAGAAAAATTTAAATGATCCATTTACACAATATCAGGTTCATGTAGGGACAATCGATCATGTCTTATGGTTCAACAAGCCTAACCTAGATACCAAGAATTGGAATCGCTTTTCATCCAATGCCTTAGTAAATAAGTCAGCAAGTTGAAGATCGGTGTGGACAAAATGCATTTCGATTGTACCTTGTTCCACATGTTCCTTAATAAAGTGATATCTAATGTCTATATGTTTTGTGCGTGAATGATGTACTGGATTACTTGTTATAGCTATAGCACTTTTAGAATCACTAAAAATTGGGATATGATTTAACGTTATGCCAAAATCTCGCAGCTGGGTTCTCATCCACAAGATTTGTGAGCAGCAACTCGCAGCAGCGACATATTCTGCCTCTACTGTCGATGTTGAGACACAATTTTTCTTTCGAGATGACCAGCTTACTACGAGTTTACCCCAAGAAATTGAGCGGCTCCAGAAGTGCTCTTTCTGTCCAGCTTGAAGTTCGTTTCATATTCCATGACTATATGTGCACATATATACATGGGATCAATAGCATTGAAAGTCGGGTTCGTTTCATAGCTGAGTGCTGACGATGAGATTCAGATTCGACTCCGACTGACTTAAGACGATCTGAAACTACGATAACATTGTGTGGGATACAATCCAAAAAAGCAGACTGCCAAAAGTTAATGCACTGATAAAAAAGTAGGAAGATACTATCATCTACAGACGAGGCTTCGCAAAGATAGCTTTTTATCACCACGTTTCGGCACATACAACGAGCTCCAATTCTCTCTCGCATGTATATAAGTAGTTGTACATAGGGGACAAACTCATGCTATATTCCTTACAGAAACTTCATTTATACATACATGCTACATACACATATCCGTCGCTTTTAACTCGTGGAAATGGATGATAATCTGCTGCTGCAGAGAATGGCATGACTTCTTGCTGCAATAATGGAGGTTTACAACCCAAATATATCCCCCCAATCTCTGGAAGAGGTAATATTAATTACAAGTATATACATGATAGAAAACATGATTTTTTTTTATTTTTGCTTTCCTCCTTTTTATTTTTGAAATGAATACTAATAATGCCCATGGGGATTTATTTATTTTTTGAAATATAAAAACAGTGAAACAAAATATGGGTGGTTACACAATATAGTGGTAGTGGATAGTTTGATACAAGATCAAATTAAAATTAAAATTAAAATTAAATTAAAAACAACTGACGGTTTATATGCCATCACCATTTATATAACAGTATAGATTTTCAATGCGTGCAGGTGTTGCAGAGGCGATCGCAACATACCTCCTTGTCTTTGTCACGTGCGGCGCGTCGGCCCTCAGCGAGGACGGGAGGATCTCGAGGCTGGGGCGTCGGTGGCTGGCGGGCTCGTGGTGACCGTCATGATCTACGCGGTGGGCCACATCTCCGGCGCCCACATGAACCCGGCGGTCACCTTCGCCTTCGCGGCGGTGAGGCACTTCCCGTGGAAGCAGGTGCCGTTCTACGCGGCGGCTCAGATGGGCGAGCCACGTGCGCCTCGTTGATCCTTGGTGTGCTGCTGAGCCCCTTGGAGCGCATCGGCACGACTAGTCCCTCGGGGAGTGAGGTTCAGGCGCTGGTTGTGGAAATCGTGGCCACCTTTAACATGATGTTCGTCACTTCGGCCGTGGCCACGGATACGAAAGCGGTAGGACAACATTTTTTTATATATCCATAAAATGTTTGTGTTATATATATATATTATATATATATATATGTATATATATAGTGGTTCGTGGTCAAGATGGAGGACTTAAGGTTTTTCTGGTTTAGGTCATGGGATCGAGTGTCCCCTCCACAATTTTCTTGAGAAATCCCCATGGGCCTAAGGCCCATGACTATTGTTGTGAGGTGGTTTGTGATTCCATATGATTGCGGGGATTGGCCCCAATCTGGAGTATATGACGCAATTAAGCCTCCGCAATGTCTGTGTGGCGCGAAAAAACTCACATTAGTATTTAGGGGCTAGCTTATAGCCAGGTCGTGTGGGGATACATCGGGAATAAAAATAGATATACTTTCAATACGACTTTGATTAACGCTCTGTTTGGCACGCAAAGTTCGTACGTAAAAAATGTGATGAAAAACAATAGTGTATCAGGCAATGATACAATTACGTTTCAAGTGTCGTAGCATATCACATTTATTTTTGTTTAGCACATTGGAATCTTTATACCGGACTGAGCTAATGTTCAATTGCTTGGTTGAATTTGTACAGATCGGTGAGCTTGCTGGTATAGCGGTCGGTTCCGCGGTTTGCATCACTTCGGTATTGGCGGGGTACGTAAAGTTTTCGACTTTTTTTTCTTGGATTTTTTTTTCATTATTCGGTCCGGTAAGTTAAGTGGACTTCGAACTTTCAAACTGAAGCGAGACAAACAAGTGCCAAGTAGACGTCAGGTCATCAAAAGACGTGGCGTTGGAGTCTAGTTGCCGCTTGTTGTCCTAAAGTTGCTTAGATTTTTAAATACAGTGTTTTAAAATTGCAACCCCATAAGTTCGGTATCCTGAAAGTATATCACCCTCCTAACTTACGGGAAAAAAAAAGTCATTTCTCATTTCCCCCCTTATTACCAACTTAACATGTGACTAAAATTGCAGCCCCATATCCGGAGGATCGATGAATCCGGGCAAGAACGCTCGGGCCCGCGATCGCCTCCAACTATTACGAGGGGGTGTGGGTGTACGTGCTCGGGTCAATATGTGGCACGCTAACGGGCTCGTGGGCCTACAGATTGATTCGCCTCTCGGACAATCCCGTCCATGCCTTAACCCAGCCCTTGGGTTCCCTCAAGGTTCGCCGCTCCGGTGGCATCGGCCAGCCAGCATCTAATGCCGACTAGCGATGAGGCCGTGTAGGCTAATG
>JAPQWV010002146.1:0-62953 GCA_027422505.1 Craterostigma plantagineum
ACGAAACCCTCAAAAACTCCAATGGTGGTAAACAAAAAACTTAAACTGTGAAGACGGAAAACCTTGGGAAGATTTTGTCAATTCCAACGATTAGTTGGCAAACTCATATATCTGACAGTTACTCGCCCTGACATCACTTATGCTGTTAGTTGTATTAGTCAGTTTATGCAGACACCCAGGACTACTCACTTCGAAGCAATAGATCGAATCTTGAGGTATCGTAAAGGAACACCCGGCCGTGGAATCTGGATGAGACGAACAGGAACAACCAACATAGTTGGATACTCAGATGCTGATTGGGCAGGGAGTTTCGATAGGAGATCGACCACACGGTTATTGCACGTTCGTTGGAGGAAACCTTGTCACATGTGAAAAGCAAAAAACAACGTGTGGTAGCTCGATCGAGTGCTGAGGCAGAATATCGAGCGATGGCGTCCACTACTAGTGAACTTATATGGATCCAACAGCTGCTGAAAGACATGAACATCAACCAAGACCACCCATGCCAGCTCTTTTGTGACAATCAGCAGCAAGACATATTGCATCCAATCCGGTGTTCATGAAAGAACCAAGCACATTGAAGTTGACTGTCACTTCATTCGAGAAAAACTACAAACAAAATTGATCGAGACCCCATATGTTAGAAGTCAAGACCAGCTAGCAGACATTTTCACGAAGGCGGTTGACAATCAAACTTCCAGAATATATTGGACAAGTTGGGCTCTATCGACATCTACGAACCCAACTTGAGGGGAGTGTTGAAGATTATGCTCCATCTATTGAAGGAAATCGAATCAATCCAAGTTCCTCAAGATGGCAAGAATCAACTATTAATGAGCAACGGCTACTTACCTCACTTAGTCTATTGAGCTTTGTATTTAAGGCTTAGATTTGTATCAAACCAAACACACGAAAATAAAGCCATTACAAGTCTATTATTGAGTGCTATCAAAAATTCAACAAAAGTAAAGCTGATTTGAGTTGAATTCTACGTGCAAAAAGTTAGGTACGATTTCAAGTAAAATTTACAAAATGAATAAATATATTATGGATTTATTCAATCTATATAGCCATAATCTTCATGTCTAGTGCATAAAATATAATTAATTTTGGAAATTACAGACTAATATACATGAAAATGACGGAAGAGGCACCTTGAAATTACATCACTCATAGACTAATAGCCACGGAAAACACAAGAATAATATATATTTATAGTCCACAGCTAATTACATTACATTGATTTGATTTCCTTTGTATAGTAAAAACGTCGAAACTCCTATGTATACTTCTATCGATATGACCTAACTATTGTTCTTATGATAAGATTAATCTATGGATTAGGACCACTATCACGTTAATTATGTACTAATTTATCATGCTTTTTAGGCCATATGACGTCGTAATGTTTTGTTAATTGCAACTGCCACTAATCAATTGCAATTAATTACGTACCGTATTGGCTCCCGTGCATGGAATCACTTCATGTAGTCATGTTATCGATGAACTTGCATTACTTAATATACATTTTTTAATCAACCATAAGTATATATATTAGATAAACAGGCAATAGTGTTTCAAGCCAATTAATTACATTATTTGAGTTGGAATTTTTTGAATTTTTTGTGATAATTTCCAGGGAAATTTCTCGTCCAAGTCTTTGAAGTTCAAAACCATAGTCCCCAAAAAATATTAACATTACTAAATTAACTAAGAAAAAAGTAATGATTCAAAGTTCATTTCCTAGAACAAATATTGATTATGACATCCAACGCAGCCTTGTACGGACGTCACGTTGCCTTTCTTCTGAATATAAATACAATCGAAATCAATCTCTTCATTAATCATCATCGATTCAATCTCTTTACATAGAAAAACAAAAAGAAAAATGTTTCCGGCGAGTGATTCCCCTTCGGAGATCGTTTCTCTTCGGCGTTAGGGTCACCGTCGATCCTCTCAGAAAGAGCGTCAGTATGACAATCTCTCCGAGTACGAACCTACACACGATGGTCGTCGCAGTAAAATCGCCGATAGCGAGCCGGCAAGGCGGCAGCTGAGGACGGAGGTTACGCCTCAGACGACGGCGCCTCACGGCGATCCTCCTGCCGTCGGGGACTCGTGAACGTAAGCGAGGTTAGATCTGTTAATCATCCTCTGTTTTTGTATTACTCTTTGCCCAATTTAGCCCTGATTGGTTGATTAGTGATGAAATTGGGTTTCCCATGAAACCTAGGATTGATTGCCCCATCAATTAGGGCTTTTTCTGATTATTGCTGCTGAGATGAATTTCATTCATGTCTAGTTCATGTGAAGTTTATATTCTTTATTGCAGGGATTCCATGGACGGAAGAAGAGCACAAGCTATTCCTCATTGGATTGCAGGAACTGGGAAAAGGAGATTGGAGAGGAATCTCGCAAAACTACGTAAAGACTCGAACTCCTACACAAGTCGCCAGCCATGCCCAGAAATACTTCCTTCGTCGTACTAAACTTAGCCAACGCAGACGAAGATCGAGCCTATTCGACATTACTACAACAGACAGGGTATCTATGATTGTCACCAAATGTTCTTGTCTTAATTTTTATGATCATGGATTCGTTTGTCTGTCTTGTTCGTTCATTCGATCATCAGGTTAATGTCACAGCAATGGAAGATATAGATAGCTATGAAGAGAAGAAGCCTCTGCCCTCGGCTGTAGAATTCGGTCTTGGTGATTTCAAATACGCCCTCGACTGTTCTTTCCTCTCGTGCTATCACCGCAAAGCATGAATCTGCGTTCGATGATCAGCCGATGCCTTCGTTAGGGCTAAAGCTCTCCTCTTTTCGAGGTCAGCTATCGAATTCGTGTACTGGTTCTTACACGGTTCGAACAATCGAGAATGGAGATGGGAGCATTGTGTCCTTAGCTTGATGTTTTTTTTTCTTTTGAAATTCATGCAGGGAAATAAGATTTGCTATAGACTGTCGATAAAATTGGCTTTTGGTTGTTTGTTGAGTGTTGTGGCCGATTCTTACATTCTATGAGATATGTTGACCCACAAAAAAAGTTTACGAAGTTTTCTTACCCATTTATTATGTTGACGTAACTCGGCGATTAGAAGGGAAGTCTTCGTTCTCGTTTATTTGATGTATAATATGTACTAGTATGTTAGTACATAAGATGTATGTAACAAATATTTAACATTATATTACATCTATTAACATTAAGAACTATAACTCTCAAATTAAATTAACATTAAATATAATTTATTCTATTATATTAAGCGTGAGGTGAGGGTGAGTATAAACTGTCATTTTGGTCGGTCAATTTTAATAAAAGAATAATAAAATTAAGAAAATCACTCACTAACTCTATTTAATATATTTAGTTTTTTTTTTTTTTGAAAGGAGATTTCATTTCATCAAATCAGATGGACATAAAGATACAACAGATAAATAACCAAAATGCTACACATACTTGACTATTTTCTATGCGTAGACGACGAATGGTAGCACAATGTCCGTTCTCAAAGCTCCAAAAAGGGAAAACAACCCCCGAGGGGACTCCACAAGGGAGGGATAAACTCCACGAGGGGAGGAGAAAAACTCCCACAAAGGGGAGAAAAACACTACGAAGGGGAGAAACTCCAAAAGAGGAACTCCCCCGAGGAGAAACGCCACGGCACAAACGGCCGAGCGGAGTGGAGCGGTGTTGCGACGGTGGCAGCCACGACAGCGGTGCCGACGACGGCTGTGGCAAAGCGATGAAGGCGGCGGTCGGCAGCCATCGTCAAAGCTCGGCGGCTGCCAGTGACTGGAGCAGGCGGCCATGGCTGGCGGAGTTGGAGCTGAGGCGGTGGAGGAGGCTGGCGGACCGGCGGAGCTGGAGACGGTGGTGGGCAATTTTTTTTTTTGTTTTAAAGACAAACAAAGAAACAAGAAAAGAAGAGATCCCCCCTACCTCCATGTTCCCCCTACCTCCATTAATGGAGGTGGCGGAGGAGAGGAGAAGGGGGGAAGGGATGGCGGCGTGTGTGGGTGTGGCTAGGGTTTTAGAGAGATGGGAGAGAAAATGGGGAAGAGAGAGTCTGATTGCAATTTTTCTCTATTATGCAGCATGCTATAATATATTTAGTTATTTACTATCTTTAGTAATTACTATTATATCTTTAAGCTTACAATTTAAATTATCATTACCAAATATATTAAACTAAAATAAATTTAGTAGTATATTTATATATATTATAGCACACGCATTGAGCGTGCAAGGAGTACTAGTATATTTTAAGCACGTACATTAGTGTATGCAAGTAAATATTATTGAAAGGAGTTGATTTACCTATAATTTTGATGGTCCAATCCAAACCATCGATTCATAATCTGTAATGGGCTTACAAATATATTTTCCTGCGATTGCAGCAACAATAAATGTGCTTCAGATATTTGGCCCAATACAAATCGTGGTAACTTCTTATTCGGCCGAGGCCCAAATTGTTTTTAATTAAACTACGCTTTACTTGAAGACGTTTTAACTTTTAAGCCAACTTCAATAACCGTCACTCCTTATCTGTTTACCATCAAATCACAGCTATTTAAACTCCAAAAAAATATACACTCATCATCGCCATTATTCACTCATAAAGATTCAAACCTCCATTGATCAAAATCATACTTCCATAGGCTCACACTCAAACGAAGAACTCCTTTCTTTTTTTCTTTTTTTTTTTTCCTTTTCTTTTTTCCTTTTCCTCTTTTTCTCTCTGAGTATAATAAAACCTGCTGCAAAAACGATGCTGTTTGACAGTTCATCGTCATCAGATCACGAACGCAGCAGAGCGAATAACCCTCCGGCGAATACAGAAGACGAATCCTCATTTACGTTCTACGACGAACAAACCCAAACCACGTTTTACGTTAATCTTGATCCCTTCTCCCTTGAATCGTCCTTCAATGGGAGGATAAAATACTGCCAGGCATCCATGGTCTTACTCGGGGACGAACACAAAGACGTAACGATCCTTCAAGGTCGTCGACCATCGTAGCCAAGGAAGCATCATCTCAAGCCGCCATGGAAGACCTTCAGAGACGCGCCGAAGTTAGCAGGCGAGTCAGGGATCATCCCAACATTGTAGGAGTGAAGTCATCTTTCACCTACCGTCCATGTTATTAGAGGAACAACGAGCTTCTACGTCTGCTTCAAAAACTGCTATGGTGGTCACTCTATGAGATCGCTTAGAGGACTATTGGGAGTATATTTCCCCCCCGACAAGGGAATGCCCTGGGCCCACGTCGTAGTTTGTCTTAGGGAGGCGTTGAATGGCTTGTCTGAGATCCACCGAAGCGGACTGTATCACAGAGAGATAACTGCAGGTCAGATTTTCTTGGGAGACAACAATCAGATCAAATTAGGGTTTTCTGCTACTATAGACGACCGTGGCTCGCCGCCTGAAATAGGGTCTTCTTCTTCTTTCGTCGATTTCGACGCATCCCTTATCGAGAATCTACGAATGGGGTTCGGCGCCAGAAGTGTTTGTATCGGGCGGTGAGTATTATGAAGATAATCTGACGTATGGCTGATTGGATTAGCAGCAATAGAGTTGGTTTGGGAAGGTGGGTTCAAAGCAGTTAACAGACAACAGCTTGCTAGGGTTATCGATGAGATTCATGCGACAAAGAAGCTTCCTTTCAAGCCCTATAAGAAGGATTCGAAGGAAAAGACGAAGAAGAAGCAGTTAATTGAGCAGTATATGCCATCTTGGCTGAGCAAATCGGCAGAAGCTTACAAAAGAGAAAAGAAGAGATGGAAGAACTTTGAGGAAATGGTGATGAAATGTTTGCAGAGGGACGTTAATAACAGGCCAACTGTTGACGAGCTACTGAGTTTCAAAGTCTTTGTTGATGAGGTGAATGGTACTTCTTTAGTCTTCGATTCTGTAACGCCCCATCGAAGGGGTGCGGTATACGGTTTTGAATATTAGTTTCGTGATTGTTTGGTTTTTTAGATTCAATAATTCGATGGGTTTTTCTTTGTTCTTGGTTCTGAGTTTGCGATGATATCTTCTTTGAAATGCTGCGATTTGAGACATTTTATGTGTTTGTCTTCGTCAACTGTTGCATGAGAGCGTTCTTTTTTTTTTCTTCTTTGGTGAAAGTGTGAAGGATAAGATGACTCATTATATAAATCTCTCTAGAAAAAACTCATTATATAAGGGTATACAATCTCTCTAGAAAAAACTCTCCTCCCACTCTCTAAAAACCCTAAAACTTTTTATTCATCCTAAAGGATAAGATGACTCATTATATAAGGGTATACAATCGAGAAACACGACCAATTGGAACACCTCTTAAATTGGAAAATAGAACTCGTTATATCTAACCCTTTTGTCTTTTTTTTTTATCGAATGTAATTTGACATCGTAGATAGTATTATGTAAGTTAGTTAGGTTTAAAGCAAGCCAAAGTATTTAGGGCTAGTTTAGTTCGACTTTTGAATGATAAGTGCATCTGGTAATGAACTTTTTCGAAATGTAGTTTTTTTTAAGTGTAAATTTATTTTTTTGTGTGTTTGGTGAGAATGAACTTTTGAAAAAACGGCAGGAGTAGTTCTAAAAAGTAATTAAAAGTTGCTTCTCTAAAATTGATTTTTAGAGAAGTAACTTACTTTAAAAGTCTACCTCAGATTTTTTGACAAATGTATTTTTACTATGTAGGTAAGCACGCTTTTGTTAATTTCTCGATATATTAATATCTCTTTAAATTAATAAATTTAGTGATCCCACCATTCTTAGTTTAAAGATGTTTTAATGTATTATGTAAAAATGTAGTTCCGTTCTCCATGCGCCACGTGTCCCTCAAGTTAAATGACTATTATGACTTTGGTTCATTCTTTTGCTCACGTCGCAACAAAAAAATTCTATTAATTGAAGGCACAATAAAAATTAAAACTGTCCCACGTTCACACGATTTGACGTTGGACGACAAATCGGACAACGGTCTCACAATGTCCAATTCATGAATCGATCTAATCCACAATAATCATCAACATCACCGTTAGCGTCGAAGCTCCCAAATATGCCTCACATTCCCGCTCGACAATTAAAAAACAAGATGATAAAGATTCGGATACACAATTGGACGTTCTTCGTTGGGGGCTTCCACAAATCAATATGACATTGGTGTCAAACCTAGGTTGTGCTCCTTACTTATCTTAGGAGATGAGTAAATGCTTAACAATCAGATTGGGGACTGTTGATATGATATTGTTCCCATTTGGGCTAGTTTATTGCCAGTGCAATGCATGGGTTTTAATAATTAGTTACTAAGATATATCTTAATCACGTATCAGAAATGAATTATAATTGTAAACATAGAAAATCATAGCAGTGATTTTTTAAATATGAGGACTGAACTTTGCATAGATTTATAATATAAAACATATCATATCGTAAAATAAAAACTGAGAGCGTTGGTGAAAGTCTTTAAGGAATGCTTGGCTTGCAAATAACACATGCATATTTCTTATATTTTGGCTTTAATAACACTGGTGTTTATGTGGCATTGCCAATGCCCGTGTGACCACGCGAGTATGGGTTATAAACCGAAATTAAATTTGTTGGGTTCCAAATAAACTAAATAGAATGAGAAAGTATTTAATTACAACATTGTCGAAAAGGAACTATTAAAAGGCAAGAAATTCGCCTTCGTTACGATGTCGAGTTGTCTCGCTCTCGATCCTCCTCCTTCGCAACCCTCCAGTCTTTGCTCGCAGCCGCCGTCTTCCTTTTATTCAGCCGTCAAAAGCTTTTTGCTCAACCCTCCCGTCGTTTTCTCATCCTCTTCTGAGTCACTTGAAGAAACGGCCAACACATCGCAAGCATTGCCTTCTTATTGATTCATCATCTGCTGCGCCTACTTGGACCCAAACCTAATGACCACCACAAAAGTTGCTATGGGTCAACAAACTAATCCAATAGAATCTAACATAGCAATTATGTGGGGAAAGTGAGCCTAAACTCGCCGGAGTTAGGGTGGGAGACGGCCGGAAAGTCGGCCCGACGATCACAGCTCAAGAAGAATAAATTATGCCCAATTGTGGACCGTCCGATCTTGTGCGCACTATCGTTTGGTGGAGATTTAAACCTGGGCGTTTAAATCTCAGCTGTCGGATCAAGTGCTAAGATGAATCTGACGGCCCATAATAAAGTTGCTGGTAGCAAAAGCGTTTATATAAGTGAAGGTATGTATATGCTCAACGTACAACTCGGGCTGCAGGTGGTACAAACTCGCTGATGCATGGCAGCAGCTCTGTTCTTATAATACCAGACTATGGAGTTCAACTAGCTACTTTCAAGAGCTTGTATCTTTTGCTAGAGTGAGAATTAGCGAAAGGCGTCAACTAGGGTTTTGTAGAAGACATGGAGGTCTTGTAAACTGTGGTTGCTGATAAAAAAATCGGGGATCTGTTGGTCCGTGGAGTAGCCCTGAAATCAAGGTCGAATCACGTAAACGCTGTTTCTCTTTTTCTGTTTTCAGCTGCATTTTTCGTTCGATTGAGCTGGCGATAGCTCGATTAGGTTAGATCGACACACACAGGCGAATCGATTGCAGCTTAAATCTCTACATTGGTGCGGTGAGCGTGGAGCGAACATGTGAGGGTGACCTTCAGATGAGAGAAATTCTAGCCCAAATACGATGTGGGTGGTGTGTCCCCGGCGCTTGTAAGACGATTGGTGAATTGCGATGAAAAAAGCGTTTGATGCAGATGATTGCGGTGGAAGCGCTTAGTGCAGATAATTGTCGAAAGGAAGGTCTGTTGGGTGGTCTTGAGTTTGAGGGGAGGATTGTTGGGTGTCAAACCCAAGTCCCATATTCATATAGGGATTTTTTCAGGCCCAATTCCAGCCCAAGCCCTAACTGACATCATCCTACAAAAAATATCGGTTGAATCTTTTTTCCTTCCTTCTTTATCCGTATATCTCCGGTTCAATAATTTATTTTAAATTTATTTATTGAAAGAAAAAATAAAGAAATATCGGAAAGCGAACCGAAGTCTATAACGGGCTTAAATATTTTTGGGTTCGGAGCAACAAATGGTAACTTCTAATTGGGCCGACCCAAATGTTTTTACCAAAGAACGCTTTTCTTCAATACGTTTTAAACCAACTTCACTAACCGTTCACTCATCGTCGTTTATCATCAAATCACAGATATTTAAACTCATAGAACTCATTATCGCCATTATTCACTCATCAAGATTCAAATCTCCATTGATCAAAATCACAGTTCCATTCCATAGGCTCACACTCAAACGAAGAACTCCTTTCTTTTTTTCCTTTTCTTTTTTGTTCTTTTTTCTCTTCCCTTTCGAGTAAAACCTGCTGCAAAACACCTTTGTCAGCTTCCTTCTTCTGCGAATATGGAAGACGACGACGACTCATTTGCGTTCTACGACGAAGAAGCCCATGCCACGTTTTTCATTGTTTTTGATTCAAACCTTGGATCGTCCTCCAATGGAGAGATCAAATACTGCCAAGGATACATAATCTTAATCGAGGACGAATACAAAGACCTAAATGATCCTTCAAGGTCGTCGACCATCGTAGCAAAGGAAATTGCGATCCAAGAATCATCTCAAGCCGCCATGGATGACCTTCAGAGACGCGTCCAAGTTAGCAGGCAAGTCAAGGATCATCCCAACATAGTTGGAGTGAAGTCCACTTTCACTTACGATATTGTCAATAGAGGAAAGACGTGCTTCTACGTCTGCTTCGAAAACAGCTACGATGGCAACAAGCATATTATGGAATCGCTTAGAAAAGTGTTGGGAGAACAGTTTCCCGACAAGGGAATGCCTGGGCCCACGTCGTCGTTTGTCTGAGGGAGGCGTTGAATGGCTTGTCTGAGATCCACCGAAGCGGACTGTTTCACAGAGAGATAACTGCAGGTCAGATTTTCTTGGGAGACAATAATCAGATAAAATTAGGGTTTTCAGCTACTGTAGACGACCGTGGTTCGCCGCCTGAAATAGGGTCTTCTTCTTCTTCGTCGATTTCGACACATCCCTTATCAAGAATCTACGAATGGGGTTCAGCACCAGAAGTGTTTGAATCGGGCGGGGAGAATTATGAGAGGAAATCTGACGTATGGCTGATTGGTATAGCAGCTATGGAGTTAGTTTGGGAAGGTGGGTTCAAAGCTATTAACAGACAACAGCTTGATAGGGTTATAGATGAGATTCATAGGAAGAAGAAGCTTCCTTTCAAGCCCTATAAGAACGATTCGAAGGAAAAGACGAAGAAGAAGCAGTTCATTGAGAAGCATATGCCATCTTGGCTGAGCAAATCGGCAGAAGCTTACAAGAGAGAAAGAAGAGATGGAAGAATTTTGAGGAAATGGTGATGAAATGTTTGGAGAGGAACGTTAACGACAGGCCAACTGTTGATGAGCTTCTGGGTTTCAAAGTCTTTGTTGATGATGAGCTGAATGATGTTTCTTTCGTCTTTGATTCTCTGAAGGCCCATCGAAGGAGAGCTAGGGTTTCTGAATATTAGTTTTTCTTGATTGTTTGGGTTTCTACAGTGAAATATAATTGGATGGGTTTCTATGTTCTTGGTTTGTGATGATTGAATTTGTTTCTCAGTTTGTGAAAGATCTTCTATGAAACTCTGAGATTTGAGATATTCCATGTGTTTGTTCATCGTCAACTGTCGCTCAGCTGGAAAAAAGATTCACATAACTTGAAACCTTAGTATAAGGGTACAATCCACAAACACAACCAATCGGATTGAAACACCTCTTAAAGTAAATTCATTATATCAATAACCCTTTTCTATATTTTTTTTTATCGAATGTAATTTGAATTCGTAGATTGTAAATTAGTTATGATTAAAGCAAGCCAAGTATTTACAAATTAGTTTTTATGTCAAAGTATTTACAAATTACTTAGGCACAGTTTTTTTTTACGAGTTATTTTCGGTGTATCTGGATATGGTTGGATCGGGTGTGGTCGGGTTTTCGGGTAGGGAGTTTGATACCCGATCCCGACCCGATCAAATGCGGGTACCGGATGGTCGGGTGCCCAAAAAAACAGTCGGATACTCACGGGTCGGGTTCGGGTATTTTTCATTTTTTATTTTTAAAATTTTAAGTAAGGTTAAATAAAGTTTAATTCCTTCAACAATATAACAAATTAAACCTATCAACAACAAAAATAATCTAAACACAATCAATTATATAATAAGTGTTGGTCCCTATTACACCAAACATCTAACCTAGGATGGATTAACCACACTAATAATCTTGAAATCAAAGCAAATGGTGTGGGGTGCTTGAGAGGATAAGATGGAGGCTCAAAAAATTTTCTCTCTAGAATAGAACACTCACAAGCACACCTAACTATGTGTTAGGGTTTTTCTATTTATACCACAAGTTGGTATATAATAGGTGGGCCTCTTGTGAAGGCCCATTACATGAATAACTAAGAACTAACCCAACTAAGAACTAGTCCAAAGTTTAATAAAGCAAATCAACAAAGATAATACAATGAAATTGAACACTACAAAATATTTCCTAACAATAAGTTCTAACACCATCAACATCAACGATAAAATAAATTCAACACCATGTGTCTGATTGTACCCCGCTCGAGTTCAAGTTTTTTATCTCTATTTTTTTCGTATTATTTTAACTTTAGATAAGCTTAAATTAAGTTACCAATTCCTTCACACAATAAAATAAATTAAACATCATCAATAAAAATAAATATTTCTTCTTTATTAGTATAGTAGGAGTTAGTTTTTATTTTTGAGTAATTTCTTTTATTAGTTGGGTTTAGGCTTTATATGAGTCTTTTCTATGGTTGGGTACTTGATCGAGTAATTGGGTAGCTTATTGCTACCCGATATCTAATCCGATATACGTAGTCGGGTATCGGGTTTTGATACCCAATTTTTCTTCCGATCGGGAAAAATCCGATCGGGTCCGGTCGGTTACCAGAAACCCATATCCGATAGTCCACCCCTATATAGGTAACTAGTAGAATAATTTTTTTTACAGATAACTGTTGGCGTGGCAGCGGATCCGGCCGAGTAATACCACGGCTTATATTTGAACAATTAAAGATAAAAGTGGACACCGAGATTTAACGTGGAAAACTCCCAAACAAATCGGGGTAAAAACCACGGCCAAGGAAGAAGAATTCACTATAGGAGAAATATAGGAGTTACAACCTCTCGTACTACAAAGGAGAAAAACCCTCAATATCTCTCTTTATAGTCGGTGAAAATGCCCGACAAACTCTCTATTATTTTCCCTCTATTTTCTCTCACCTTGATCTCTCTCTTCTCTCTGTCTTTTTATTCAATCTGTGGGATACATCTCGTTTGTTCCTTCAGTGCCTATTTATAGGCAGAGGAACTCGAACAGATGAGGTAATGGATTACCTCATTCACAAGTGGGAACGGATAGAAAATAACGTGGCACACAAAAAGAGGAAGTTGCCTTCTTTACTTCAGTTTGGTAGCCTTTGACTATTCAAAGGCATGTGTTTTATTCCCCTTTTAATTATTTGCCGACAATCTCCCACTTTAAGATTTGATTGAGAATCAATCGGATCTTCACACCATTCTTTCTCCCTTGCCATTCATGTTGCTTACGTCTCCGCTAGGCCACTTGAGGAACGACACCAAATGAACTTGTCAGTGTTGACCGCCTTCGTCAAGAAATCTGCTAGGTTATCTTTCGTATGAATCTTCATCATATCTACCGTGCCCTCTTCCACTTTCTCACGAATGAAGTGATAATGGACTCGTATGTGCTTAGACCTGGAATGAATAGCTGGATTCCTTGCGAGATGCAAGGCACTCTGACTGTCACAGAACAGAGGAATATTTTCCTGTCCGTGCCCGAGTTCCTCCATGATCATTTTCAACCATACTGCCTCTTTACTTGCCTGCATAGCTGCAACATATTCTGCTTCAGTTGTTGACGTCGCGACAATGGACTGAAGCTTCGATACCCAGCTTACGGCTCCGCCAGTAAGAGTAAACACATAACCCGTGGTAGATGTGCTCTTGACAAGATCGCCTGCATAATCAGTGTCAACGTACCCCCTGACAATAAAGTCTACTCCCCCGTAACATAATGCAACATCTGAGGTTCCTCTGATATATCGTAGGATCCTCTTCACCGCGCTCCAATGCTCTTTGCCCGAATTCGCCATGTACCGACTTACTACTCCCACTGCATGGGCAATGTCTGGCCGTGTACAAATCATCGCGAACATAAGACTTCCCACCGTTGATGCATACGGTACTCGAGACATCTCCATCCCTCCCTTCTCACTGCTAGGACTCATACTTGAGGATAATTTGAAATTAACAAGAAGTGGGGTAGAAATTGGCTTACAAGTCTTCCTGTTATTTCTGTCTCGGTAAATTTGCATCCTAGAATCTTGTTTGCTCGTCCCAAGTCCTTCATTTCAAATTCCCTAGCCAACTGTGCCTTGAGTTCTTCAACACGATCTTTGTTGGGGCCTGCTACCAACATGTCGTCAACATACAACAGTAATATGATAAAATCATTTTCACCAAACCTCTTGAAATATGCACAAGGGTCTGCATTTAATCTGTTGTATCCAAGGCTCATGATGAAGGAATCAAATCTCTTATACCAACACCTCGGCGCCTGTTTGAGACCGTATAGAGATTTGTTCAACCTGCAATCCAAGTTCCATTTTTCTTTGTCTTCAAAACCTTCCGGTTGGAGCATATAAATCTCTTCTTCAAGATCTCCATGAAGAAAAGCCGTCTTCACATCTAGTTGCTCTAGATGTAGGTCGAATGTAGCACACATCGCCAGGAGTACCCGAACAGTCGTCAGTCGAACCATCGTGAGAATATCTCATTGAAGTCAATGCCTTCTTTCTGAGCATAGCCTTTAACCACCAGTCGTGCACGAAACCGCTCCACTTGATCATCACTGTTCCGCTTGATCTTAAAGACCCATTTATTGTCGATTGCCTTTCTTTCCTGAGGTAGTAGCACCAGCTCCCAAGTCTTACTTTTCTGTAGAGCTTTCATTTCTTCTTGCATTGTCGCCAACCACTGATCTGCATCTGAACTGTTCAGTGCTTCTGGAAGAGTTGATGGCTCTCCATCATCAGTTAGAAGACAGTATGCAACATTGCTGTCCATATCGTAATCTTCATGCCAAGATGGTGCGGCTCTTTTGCGTGTGCCCCTTCTAAGTTCTGGCTGAAGATTCGCTTGGCCCTTCCTCGTGCTCCGGTGCTGCTTCAGAAGAATTTTGTTCGATAGACTTCCCTTTCACCTGAATCGCCGTAGTCTCTGAGCGTTCCTTTGTAGTGCTATCATTTTCTCCGATTAGTTTTTCTTCTAAGAAGATAACCTCCCTGCTGATGACAACCTTGTGGGCAGTGGGATCCCACAGGCGATACCCCTTCACACCATCAGCATACCCCAAGAACAAACACTTCCTGGACTTCGGATCCAGCTTTGTAGTTTCTTGGGCATTGTACATCACGTATACAGGACTTCCAAATACATGGAGTTTGGAATAATCCGCTGGCTTTCCGGTCCACATCTCCATCGGCGTCTTCTGATCAATTGCCGTTGAAGACGACCGATTGATCACGTAGCAGGCGGTGTTGACTGCTTCTGCCCAGTATGATTTATCCAGACCCGCAGCTCCCAACATGGCTCTTGTCCTTTCCAACAGAGTCCTGTTCATCCTCTCCGCCACTCATTTTGTTGTGGAGTATATGCCGTAGTGAAGTGTCTTTTGATGCCTTCCCTTTTGCAAAAGCTATCAAATTCCTTGCCAGTATATTCTCCTCCATTATCCGTCCTCAAACATTTGATCTTCTTTCCTATATCAAGTTCGACCCGAGCCTTGAAATTTTTGAAGGTAACGAACACATCTCCCTTACTCTTGATGATATACACCCAACATCCCGGGAGTAATCGTCGATGAAAGACACAAAGTACTTCCCACGTCCTCGGGATGAAACTGGTGACTGCCATACATCAGAATGAACCAATTCTAGAATATTGTTGCTTCTAGAATTTGATGTGTTGAATTGTAGCCGATGCTGCTTGTTTGCTACGCAATGCTCACAGAACGGTAGTGACACCTTCGTGAGACCCGGAAGTAGATTCTGGCCCGCAAGAATTTTCATTCCTTGTTCCGACATATGCCCGAGCTTCTGATGCCACAGCATAGTAGATTTTTCCGTTGAATTTCCCGAAGCTATAGATGCTTCCCCTTCTTGCACCGTCTCTCCCAACAACATATACAAATTTGATGCAACATTTTCACCTTTCATGACTACAAGTGCTCCCCGGAATATTTTCATTATTCTTCCTCGAACTTTGATTTCACAGCCAAGGTCATCGAGCTGTCCCACAGATAATAAACTCTTCATCAGACCTTCCACGTGCTGCACTCCTTGAATAGTGCGAACTGTACCGTCGTGCAACTTCAACCTCACGGTTCCAACGCCTACAATCTTTAAGGCATTATCTCGCAACTGTACACAGATCCTCCTAAGATAGGTTCGTAGTGGTTGAACCAATCTCTTCGAGAGGTCATATGATAAGTTGCGCCCGAGTCAAGAAGCCATATCTCATCATACGCCTTTCTGCTCTCCGTTGAGATAGCTGCTTCGCTACACAATACGTCTCCACCTGACGCGTTTGCCAGATTTCCTTGAGGATTGGAATTCTTCAGACTCCAACAATCCTTCTTCAAGTGACCCTTCTTTCCACAGTGGTAGCATTTCATATCCTTCTTCTTACTTCGTGATTTTCCCCTGCCTTGAATGTGACTCCCACTTGAACCACGTTCCGTTGATCTACCTCTCATCACCGTCAAAGCTTCGACCTGTTGCGAGCCTGCTTGCTGGTCCTCCTTGTTCTTTCGCCGATTTTCTTCTTCGACGATAGCAGCTGCTACCAGAACTTTTGCGTTTTCGTCAAGTTAATGATGAGTTGATCATACGAATCAGGCAGACTTTGAAGTAGAATTTCTGCACGTTCTTTATCCTCTGTTTTATAACCCAACGATGTTAGCTGGAAAAATAGAGTATTCAAGACGTTGAGATGCTCCGTCACCGAAGTAGATTCAGACATTCTCAAGGTGAATAATTTTCTCTTCAAGAAAATTTTGTTGTGTAACAACGTCGGCTCGTACAGACTGGTTCGGTGGTCCCAAATCTCCTTTGCCGTTTTTTTTTCTTCGACGCTGGACAATATCTCATCTGCTAGTGCCAGATGAAGATTTGCGACAGCGCTCCCGTCCATCTCGTTCCATTTTTGTGTCGTCTGTCATTGTGGCTGGCTTTCCATCGATAGCCTCCAGACAGCCGTCCTTTCGCAAGATCGCCTTTATCTTTAATTTCCACAGTGAGAAATTTCTCCCGTTGAACTTTTCAATATCGAATTTCGCCGCCATAATTTCTGCTCAGTCGTGAGCGATACCTCCGACGGGGTTGCAGCAGATAATTATTGAACTCGTACCGGCTTTTCGTCACCGTAACAAGGGCAATATAATATCTATTATTTTCTGATGTGGAGGGTCCACGTTAATGGCAACCATAGAGCATACGATAAACAGATATATAAACCCAAGCTCGGCTCTGATACCAATTGTTGCCGTGGCAGCGGATCCGGCCGAGTAATGGCTTATATTTGAACAATTAAAGATAAAAGTGGACACCGAGATTTAACGTGGAAAACCCCCCAAACAAATCGGGGTAAAAACCACGGGCAAGGAAGAAGAATTCACTATAGGAGAAATATAGGAGTTACAACCTCTCATACTACAAAGGAGAAAAACCCTCAATATCTCTCTTTATAGTCGGTGAAAATGCCCGACAAACTCTCTATTATTTTCCCTCTATTTTCTCTCACCCTGGTCTCTCTCTTCTCTCTGTCTTTTTATTCAATCTGTGGGATACATCTCGTTTGTTCCTTCAGTGCCTATTTATAGGCAGAGGAACTCGAACAGATGAGGTAATGGATTACCTCATTCACAAGTGGGAACGGATAGAAAATAACGTGGCACACAAAAAGAGGAAGTTGCCTTCTTTCCTTCACGTTGGTAGCCTTTGACTATTCAAAGGCATGTGTTTTATTCCCCTTTTAATTATTTGCCGACAATAACTACTCGATTGGTTGTTAGTACCATTTTATCATTGTTTGCGTATCTTTTTTATATGTATATACATACCATATCACGTGTTTATGCAGTACCGAATTCTCAAAAATGATGTGTAATGTCTCTATATAGATGGTATACCTTTTATTAATTTATTATATACCAAATATATTTTTTTATGGTACCTAAATTTCTTTATGATTTACTTTCAGTTGAACAGGTACCTACGTGTAAAAATTTTATTCTATTAGGTATTTACACATAAAATAATTTTGACAAGGAGTTGATTTGAGTTATTTTTATATTACTGTGTACTAAAGTGTAAATTTTCATTTTTTTTATATATTATAAGTATTCAAATATATGTTTTAAAATTGGTCAAAGTATAATTAATATTACAACAAATATTAAAATGAAATTTTTTGTCAAATAATTGATGAAATATATTCCAGCATATTATATCTATTAATCACACAATTTTAATCATATAAGACCAAACGAACATTACGGCATGCAAAATGTAGAGTCAAAATGAGATCCATTATTATTACAATGTACAATTACAATCCATATATTGTAACGCAAACCTCGAGTATAAATATGTGTTTAAACTTGTTCATCGTTACATATACTGCTTATATTGATTCTAATTGCTTCCAACTTCGACTAATTCCAGTCTTCACCTCATCATCGACTATGCTACGAAATTGACTTTTATTCTCTTTAGGATTAATTTCTCGATATGTGTTTATGATCTCAAGTCCAAATAGATTACGATAGTCAATAGGTACTCGATTCTGGCATGTGTTTTATACGTGTGCATAGGTTTCACAGTTCAAAATTAGCGGTTATAGTTTCGAAATTCTAGGGTAATTCCACTTGGCACCCCGTGAATAATGTTTTTTCAGTTAGTGTTAGAGTAATTTTCAATTTCGTAGGTACCATGTGTTTATGAATTTTCCAACTCGTACGCAAAGTATTTTTCAATTCCATTTGGTAGCTCTCTATTTAAGGCATTTCCAGTTGGTATCCGAAGTATTTTCAAGGTAGGTAATCATAATGTATTTTGCTATGGTTTTTGTAAATGACAAAAAATGAGATTTTCTAAGTATAAACCTCATTATTTGCTATGGGTAAAAACGATTCTTACACCTAAATTTTGTAGCTTATTCAAATCACGACGTTAAACATTAAGAGTGCCTACCTTAAAAACACTTTGAACACTTTGGAAAAGACTTAAACATAGACGTACCGATTGAAAATTGAAAAATATTTGGGTTACAATTAGAAAAATCTTAAACATAGGGGTACTTACGGAATTAAAATAACTTTGGACACCAAGTAAAAAAGCCTTAAATAGAAGGGTGACAAGTGGAATTTCCCTAACATTTAACTGTAAAAAAACTCAAAAACTGTCGTCACGAATAGGGGTGGTTCGGTACGGAATACCGTACCAAAACTGTGATACCGTATACCATACCGAAATTTCGGTATCGAAAAAAATCATATCAATACCATACCAAAAGTTCGGTATACCTTAAATTTCGATACGGTATCATACCGAAATTTCGGTATGGTATCGGTATCATACCTTCTATACCATTCACACGGAGGGTTTTTTACCATGTGTGTCTCGTAACTCGTTAATTCTTTATTTTTGAATTTGTAGTCAATTCAAACTCCTTAGGCCCCAATAAGATGGATTATTAATACCAAATTTCCAAAATAAAAAGATTTTTAATTCATAAATAACCTTAAATAATTTATATATATTAATCAGTCTCCTTAGTAAGACAAAAAACTTTACATAAGCACAAAATACAACTTATATACAGATTAATTAAAACGAAACAGCTCTTTTGTATTTCCTTTTGTTTTTTTTAATGTAAGTAAAATATGGTGGGCCTCAATAATCTTAGAAAGTTGAATATATTTAATAATTTATGGGCTAAATAAATTTATGAAGATCATTGTAATATTTTTTATCCATTTTATATTTTTTTTAAGTAATATAATTTATGTAGGTGTGTGTGTGTGTGTGTATATATATATATATATATATAAAATATTAAAAATTTTAGTATTTCGATATTTCGGTATAATCGGTATACCTTAGTTTTAAAATTTTCATTCCATTACCGTACCGAAAATTTTCGGTACGGTATCATACCTTACCAAAAACTTCGGTATACCAAAATTTTCGATATTTTCGGTACGTTTCGATACGATAAGGACGGTATATCGGTATTGTAATACCCGTAAAATCTATTTACGGGATTTACAATATTATTAGTGTGAAAGTATTCAAGTTGAGATTTTATTGGACTAACTAAATAAAAAGGTTAAGATTATATGAGACTTAGTTGTAACACCCAGATTAATTATGGAACAAGAGTATTAATATTTTAGTGCGTTAGTGATTTGTGTGTTATGTGAATTACATGATATATGCGTTACGGCAATATATACATGCTTATGTGATTTCATGCTAAATGATTTAAGTGTCTATATGATTTTATGTTGTGTGATTTATAATTCTTATGTGTGTTACGAATTATGACTTAAGTGATGAACGTGGATTTAGGAAATATTAAATGAGGAATTAATCACGTGCTATGAAGGGATTCTAACTTAGGAAAGTAATAAACATTTACATGGGTAGGAATCGAGATTAGACAAGAGGAGTTTGGGAAACATTAGGGTTTCATATGAAATAAAGAGAGCAATTTTCAAACAATAGATACCGAAATCTTTGGATCTCGAAATTCTTAAAGCTTGAAATGTTAAATATCGAAATGGGTGAATGTCATAAGGATAAGGCGTCGAAATTAAGGTGTTGTTAAATAGGAGAATCCCGATATACTATAAACAAAGATGTCGAGACTAGGAAATATCGAAAGAGAGATCGATCAATAATTTCGAGCTTAATGTCGAAACCTTGAATGTTGAAATCTTTGAAGCTCGAGATAGATAAAACTTGAAATCTTAAATCTCGATATCAAAGGATGTTAGAAAAATGAGTTGAGAATATCGAAATCTAGGGTTTCCATGTAGTACGAAAACTTAGTGTGGAAGGTAAGGTAAAATAATGAAATAATAACATTTTTAAGTCTTAGTAGAATGAGTCACCAACTTGTCCCATCACTTATAAGATCATACTTATCTAATGGACACGTTAGAAATTAGAGAAAAGAAACCCTCATTTTAGCATATAAGAACCTCAAAACCAAAAGCTGAAACGAAAATAAGAAACTCAAAACCATTTAATAACAATATTAATAGAATTAATAGGGCTATGTCACATGCGTGGTTAGGCCCAAGTATGAGATAAGTATTGATAATAATAATTACTTAGGCTCAAGAAAAAAAAAAAAACACGTCATCAATGTGTCCCATCAACCATAGGCGGAGCCAGCGTTGGGCCAGTGGGGTCCATGGACCCCACTGGAAAAAATTTTTTTATTAATAATTTAAGGTAAAAAATTAATATTAGGGGTAAATTTGTAAAATATTATACTGTAAGGACCCCTCTGAAAAATTTCTAAAATATTTGGTATGTAGTGCAATTAAGGTGGACCCCACTTATTCCAAGTGCTGGCTCCGCCACTGCCATCAACCTTGTTGACCTAAATGACTACCTAAAACCTTTCGATAAGCATGAGCTCATTTTGGGTAAGAACTCCAAGAAAGAAGAACAAGCGAACGAGAGAAAGCCTAAGTGAGGGAATTCCAAACCGTTATAGGTCTCAAGCTTGGTAAGTAAAATCTTGCTATAACTTGTAAATTCGATTCTAGCATACATTTATTATATTTTTATAAAGTAATATAAATTATAGGAAATCCTCCGGTGGAAATAGTAGTTAAAAAAAAACCCTAAATTCTGGGGTGGAACTAACATTGACATTCGTGTTCAAATTAGTGTAAGCTTATAAGTATAATAACTAGGAAAAGAATTGAACTTGGCTTGAGAAAATCGTTTATGGATAGTACACTGTGTATTAGGGTCTGTTACTTTAGAATATACTAATCCTTTGGATGAGCTAATGAATTCAGTAAACGTTAAGAACATACAAGTTTTAGCATAGAATAATTTAGGTAGCAAGTTTTAAGAAATTGAAGATAGGAATGAAACTTTCGATCGAACCTTTGGGGAGAGAACTTTCGAGCAACTACAATAATGATACTTATTAATTATATGTTATTGAGTGTAAACTTCGTAACTATGATAATAGTATTTTAATTAACTTTTGGATATTGTGAGAACCTTGTAGTGTAGGAGGTGACTTTCGATCAAATCAAGAAAGTTTGCTTAGGAATCGAGCGATGCATTGCAAGCTTATAACTTGAGGAATATTAAAAATATTAATGAAAACTCGGGCTAATCTCGAAATGAAACTCGAGACTTACATCGAAATTTATCTTGGTATCGACTTTAAAAGTTGAATAGGAGCTCGACATCTATGTTTGTTATTGACATCGATATTTTGTTTAAAAAAATGTCGAAACAATCTCGAGATCTTTGTTTATGAAATATCGACATACACCACGAGATCTTTGTTTATAACTTCGAAGTACTATCTCGAAATCCTGGTATACGTACTACTTCGAGATTTATATAATGTCACAATCCAACTCGAGATTCATCTCGAGAACATACCGAGATTCATTTCAGAATTAATCTCGAGAACCATGTCAACATTTATTTTACAGTGTATCTTGAGAACCATGTCTAATAGAATTTCAAATAGTACCTTTTAATATAGGTCAAAGTTCGGAACTTTTGGATGTTAAAATTCATAAAATCGAGACTAGGGTTTTTAAATTAAGCCACTTTCATGAAACTATAATTAAACTAACAAACCTTAATTCTACATGTTTCTATACTTAGGGTTTAAAGATTAGCAATTTACCGTACGATATAGCTAAGGATACCAGGTAAGTGGAAATCGCAACTACAACACATAATTTTTATGTGCATGAAATTATGTGTTATGAGATTTTATGATTTTGTGTGACTACTTGCCTATATGACTTATGTGATTTTTATGTGATTTCTATGATTTCTATGTGACGTAATTTACGTGATTTTTATGTGACGTAAATTATTCTATGAATATTGTACGCATGTTTACATGATTCATGGCATGAGCATCTGCACGCACGACTAGTATGAGAGTCAGGGAAATAGCGTGCATGAGTATAAGATCGCTTGAGAGCGGTGTATATCTGCCGATATGGGCATTTGTGTCGACTCAATGATGAGTCTCGGCTCTTCTATGCTACCAAGGCGATTCACGAAGCCGAATTACTTGATTCACGAAAGGTAGGGGGAATACCCCGTAGCGGGAGATGCAACCTGGAGGATGCGACTCGAGGTATGAGCGGCACCGAGGGAACCTCGAGTGTTGGCGACCTCGTAGTAAGCTACCAGTGAGAAGCGCCCGCGTGTCAGACCGCATTGGGATGGAAAGGCGCCTTAGGGTTAAACGAAATTTGTGTGCCCGGGTTAGCCTCTCAATGGGACGGCATTGGGATTGAAAGGCACTAGTAGCCTCTCAGTGTGAATCACACTGGGATTGAAAGGCACTAGTAGCCTCTCAGTGTGTACCGCATTGGGATTGAAAGGCACCATAGGGTTACGCACGGATTGAGTACTCGGGTTTAGCCTCCCAGTGTGTGTACTGCCACTTGTACCCTTAGGGGTTTGAGCTCTATATGGTGCATAGTAAGATTGAAAGCCGAGGGCCCAAATATGTTATGAAAAGTCAAGAAGAATGTGCGAAAAGTCAGGAAGAATGTGAGAAGTAGATAGCATTGGCACGGATGCCTTCGCTATTTAGGTCACGTGCATTTCATGCATGGTTTTCACTTACTGAGCTTTATAAGCTCATTCCACGTTTTTATGTGTTGTAGGATCCCGCGATCACGGTACGTGATCATTTTCACGGCGAGGCCAACTTTTGAAGCTTCCGGGGACTTTTGAGATGGAAGTGTGTGCATGGATGCGACCTGGTGGAGGCCCAGTAGATAGTTTTATTTTGACACGCTTGCGCACCTTCCTATGTAAATAGGACCCAGGATGATTTTGTAGAAATCGTTAGGATTCCTTTTTATGAAAGGAAAAATTTTATCCGAAATTTTGTACGGTTTATTTCGTTACTACGACACTAGTTACGTAAACTAGTTAGGAAAGTAGTGGTGGAAGGCGGGGCTGCCACAGGTGGTATCAGAGCCAGGTTATAGGTTCTGCAGACTGTCCATGTACACACACTCAAAAGCACGGAAGCGGCCTTGCCTGTAAGTTTTTTGTTTTTATGAATTTCTGGTATTACATGATTTATTGGTTTTAGGAAAATTAGGATAAAAGAACGATGGGTAGAACAAGGAATGAGAATAGTGGGGGTGCAGATAAAGGTAAGGAACCCTCAGCCTCTACTGATAGTCGGGATGAGACTATCCTTCAGCTTGCGGAATTAGTCCGCCAACAATCCACCCAAATCCAGCAACTGATTCAGCAACAAAACGCTGGCGGGCAATCAAGCAACGGATCTTCTCAGGCCGACAGAATCGAAATGGTCGGGGAAAGATTTCGTAAACTTAACCCCCCAACCTTCGAGGATGCTGTTGACCCAACCTCGGCTGAGGATTGGCTCCGAACCCTAGAAACTATGTTCCAACATAGTCGTACCCCTGAAACAGAAAAGGTCTTGTGCGCTACCTACCTATTAAGGGAAGCGCAGGTCATTGGTGGGATACAGTACTAACTCTCGAAGATCCCTTAACAATGACCTGGGAGCATTTCAAAGAACTTTTCCGCAATAAGTATTTCACTGCTCCCGTTCGAGCTCAAAGGATGAACGAGTTCATCAATCTCCGCCAAGGAACAATGACGGTGGCGGAGTATATTCGAAAGTTCGAACAGTTGTCTCGATTTGCAACCCACATGGTAAGTACGGATGCGCTGAAGATCGAACGATTTATGGAAGGCTTGAAACCGGAACTTTATCGCGACGTTGGCATGGCTGGATTCCAAGGGGTTACTTATGCCCAAATGGCGGAACGAGCCCTGCTGGCTGAACAAGCTGAAAGCCGAATTGTACGAGCCCGGGAGATTAAGAGGAAATTCGAACAAGGACCCAAGGGGAACGGAAATAATCACAAGAAACCGTTCGTTCCTAAGAACGTGAAACCTAATTTTCAAAACCGCCCTCGACCACCTCAACAAACAAATCCGAATCAGGGGAGACCCCAACCGAATGCACCCGTATGCCCAAAATGTGCACGACGTCATCTTGGCGTCTGTTTCTCCCAAAACTCCACCTGCTTTAAATGTGGCAAGACAGGCCACTACTCCGTAGTGTGCCCAGAGAATGCATCTGGAAGTCAGGGAGCAAACCAGGCTAAGCCGCTGACGGCCCCCGCTCGAGTATACATGCTCACAGCGGAAGAAGCTGAAAACCATCAGTCCGAGATGGAAGGTACCCTTCTAACCGATTAAACCTCAACATGCATTCTAGTGGACTTAGGAGCCACATTTTCTCTTAAATCCACCACTTATGTGATAAGACTCAAGATTTCGTTTAACCGACTTGGTTGATACCAGTTCAAGTGTCGACCTGAATCATGATCGTGGTAGATAGGCGTTCGAAATAGGAATCCGTACCTGAATTCCTGAAACTAAAGATCCAATAATATCCGGGGTATAAATCTATGCCCCAATCTTTTGATTATCTTAAGAAAACATATTCGTTCGATATCAGAAAAGTGCAGCGGAAGCGTGATGGACGCTAATAATTTTCAATCGCTACCTAAGTTAGAATTATAGGAATTCTTCTCAGCTATTCGAGGTAATACGGGTTCCACTAACTGGACCAATCTTCATGTTTACATCACAGGGACTCTATTTCTTTCGACCCTCGAAAATTATCTGAGGTTCTTTGATAGCTCCTAGGGTGAATTTTTGTCACCTAATTCTAACCAAGACAGTTCAACTCCCTACTAATCATTACCCTAAATTGCTCCAACCGACGGAATTTCGGGGGCGAAATTCTTTTGAGGGGGGGAGGATGTAATACCCGTAAAATCTATTTACGGGATTTACAATATTATTAGTGTGAAAGTATTCAAGTTGAGATTTTATTGGACTAACTAAATAAAAAGGTTAAGATTATATGAGACTTAGTTGTAACACCCAGATTAATTATGGAACAAGAGTATTAATATTTTAGTGCGTTAGTGATTTGTGTGTTATGTGAATTACATGATATATGCGTTACGGCAATATATACATGCTTATGTGATTTCATGCTAAATGATTTAAGTGTCTATATGATTTTATGTTGTGTGATTTATAATTCTTATGTGTGTTACGAATTATGACTTAAGTGATGAACGTGGATTTAGGAAATATTAAATGAGGAATTAATCACGTGCTATGAAGGGATTCTAACTTAGGAAAGTAATAAACATTTACATGGGTAGGAATCGAGATTAGACAAGAGGAGTTTGGGAAACATTAGGGTTTCATATGAAATAAAGAGAGCAATTTTCAAACAATAGATACCGAAATCTTTGGATCTCGAAATTCTTAAAGCTTGAAATGTTAAATATCGAAATGGGTGAATGTCATAAGGATAAGGCGTCGAAATTAAGGTGTTGTTAAATAGGAGAATCCCGATATACTATAAACAAAGATGTCGAGACTAGGAAATATCGAAAGAGAGATCAATAATTTCGAGCTTAATGTCGAAACCTTGAATGTTGAAATCTTTGAAGCTCGAGATAGATAAAACTTGAAATCTTAAATCTCGATATCAAAGGATGTTAGAAAAATGAGTTGAGAATATCGAAATCTAGGGTTTCCATGTAGTACGAAAACTTAGTGTGGAAGGTAAGGTAAAATAATGAAATAATAACATTTTTAAGTCTTAGTAGAATGAGTCACCAACTTGTCCCATCACTTATAAGATCAATACTTATCTAATGGACACGTTAGAAATTAGAGAAAAGAAACCCTCATTTTAGCATATAAGAACCTCAAAACCAAAAGCTGAAAACGAAAATAAGAAACTCAAAACCATTTAATAACAATATTAATAGAATTAATAGGGCTATGTCACATGCGTGGTTAGGCCCAAGTATGAGATAAGTATTGATAATAATAATTACTTAGGCTCAAGAAAAAAAAAAAAACACGTCATCAATGTGTCCCATCAACCTTGTTGACCTAAATGACTACCTAAAACCTTTCGATAAGCATGAGCTCATTTTGGGTAAGAACTCCAAGAAAGAAGAACAAGCGAACGAGAGAAAGCCTAAGTGAGGGAATTCCAAACCGTTATAGGTCTCAAGCTTGGTAAGTAAAATCTTGCTATAACTTGTAAATTCGATTCTAGCATACATTTATTATATTTTTATAAAGTAATATAAATTATAGGAAATCCTCCGGTGGAAATAGTAGTTAAAAAAAACCCTAAATTCTGGGTGGAACTAACATTGACATTCGTGTTCAAATTAGTGTAAGCTTATAAGTATAATAACTAGGAAAAGAATTGAACTTGGCTTGAGAAAATCGTTTATGGATAGTACACTGTGTATTAGGGTCTGTTACTTTAGAATATACTAATCCTTTGGATGAGCTAATGAATTCAGTAAACGTTAAGACATACAAGTTTTAGCATAGAATAATTTAGGTAGCAAGTTTTAAGAAATTGAAGATAGGAATGAAACTTTCGATCGAACCTTTGGGGAGAGAACTTTCGAGCAACTACAATAATGATACTTATTAATTATATGTTATTGAGTGTAAACTTCGTAACTATGATAATAGTATTTTAATTAACTTTTGGATATTGTGAGAACCTTGTAGTGTAGGAGGTGACTTTCGATCAAATCAAGAAAGTTTGCTTAGGAATCGAGCGATGCATTGCAAGCTTATAACTTGAGGAATATTAAAAATATTAATGAAAACTCGGGCTAATCTCGAAATGAAACTCGAGACTTACATCGAAATTTATCTTGGTATCGACTTTAAAAGTTGAATAGGAGCTCGACATCTATGTTTGTTATTGACATCGATATTTTGTTTAAAAAATGTCGAAACAATCTCGAGATCTTTGTTTATGAAATATCGACATACACCACGAGATCTTTGTTTATAACTTCGAAGTACTATCTCGAAATCCTGGTATACGTACTACTTCGAGATTTATATAATGTCACAATCCAACTCGAGATTCATCTCGAGAACATACCGAGATTCATTTCAGAATTAATCTCGAGAACCATGTCAACATTTATTTTACAGTGTATCTTGAGAACCATGTCTAATAGAATTTCAAAATAGTACCTTTTAATATAGGTCAAAGTTCGGAACTTTTGGATGTTAAAATTCATAAAATCGAGACTAGGGTTTTTAAATTAAGCCACTTTCATGAAACTATAATTAAACTAACAAACCTTAATTCTACATGTTTCTATACTTAGGGTTTAAAGATTAGCAATTTACCGTACGATATAGCTAAGGATACCAGGTAAGTGGAAATCGCAACTACAACACATAATTTTTATGTGCATGAAATTATGTGTTATGAGATTTTATGATTTTGTGTGACTACTTGCCTATATGACTTATGTGATTTTTATGTGATTTCTATGATTTCTATGTGACGTAATTTACGTGATTTTTATGTGACGTAAATTATTCTATGAATATTGTACGCATGTTTACATGATTCATGGCATGAGCATCTGCACGCACGACTAGTATGAGAGTCAGGGAAATAGCGTGCATGAGTATAAGATCGCTTGAGAGCGGTGTATATCTGCCGATATGGGCATTTGTGTCGACTCAATGATGAGTCTCGGCTCTTCTATGCTACCAACGCGATTCACGAAGCCGAATTACTTGATTCACGAAAGGTAGGGGGAATACCCCGTAGCGGAGATGCAACCTGGAGGATGCGACTCGAGGGTATGAGCGGCACCGAGGGAACCTCGAGTGTTGGCGACCTCGTAGTAAGCTACCAGTGAGAAGCGCCCGCGTGTCAGACCGCATTGGGATGGAAAGGCGCCTTAGGGTTAAACGAAATTTGTGTGCCCGGGTTAGCCTCTCAATGGGACGGCATTGGGATTGAAAGGCACTAGTAGCCTCTCAGTGTGAATCACACTGGGATTGAAAGGCACTAGTAGCCTCTCAGTGTGTACCGCATTGGGATTGAAAGGCACCATAGGGTTACGCACGGATTGAGTACTCGGGTTTAGCCTCCCAGTGTGTGTACTGCCACTTGTACCCTTAGGGGTTTGAGCTCTATATGGTGCATAGTAAGATTGAAAGCCGAGGGCCCAAATATGTTATGAAAAGTCAAGAAGAATGTGCGAAAGGTCAGGAAGAATGTGAGAAGTAGATAGCATTGGCACGGATGCCTTCGCTATTTAGGTCACGTGCATTTCATGCATGGTTTTCACTTACTGAGCTTTATAAGCTCATTCCACGTTTTTATGTGTTGTAGGATCCCGCGATCACGGTACGTGATCATTTTCACGGCGAGGCCAACTTTTTGAAGCTTCCGGGGACTTTTGAGATGGAAGTGTGTGCATGGATGCGACCTGGTGGAGGCCCAGTAGATAGTTTTATTTTGACACGCTTGCGCACCTTCCTATGTAAATAGGACCCAGGATGATTTTGTAGAAATCGTTAGGATTCCTTTTTATGAAAGGAAAAATTTTATCCGAAATTTTGTACGGTTTATTTCGTTACTACGACACTAGTTACGTAAACTAGTTAGGAAAGTAGTGGTGGAAGGCGGGGCTGCCACAGGTATTTCGGTATATCTTCCCAGCCCTAGTCACGAAAACTCACCGAACTCTTTAATGGGCTTAAAAAAGTGTGTGTGATCGCAGAACAATAAATGGGCTTCAAACCCAATAAAAAATCGTGGTAACTTCTAATTGGGCCGAGGCCCAAATTGTTTTAAAATCAAAGAACGCTTATCTAAAGACGTTTTAAACCAACTCACTAACCATCAAATCACAGATATTTAAATTCATAACACTCATCATCGCCATTATTTACTCATATAGATTCAACCCTTCATTGATCATCATCCTTCAATTGGCTCACAAACTGTAGAATTTGTAGAAGAAGCTAGAATGAAAAATAATTCTCTGTATTCAATTGAAAACTTTACACGCGCGTTTTTTCATCTGCACTACTGTTACATTTACAGAAGGAAACCTAACGTATATATATACTCTACATTTGGGCCTTTATATTATTAGGCCCAATTACAATTAATAAGTGACCTTCGACTTCGAATCACAGTGCTTCGACTTCGACTGATGTTCTGAGACAGAGACTGAGCTTCAATATCTTAACACTCCCCCTCAAGTGTGGTGATCATATAAATTAATGACACCAAACTTGCTAAGAAGATAATCAAACTGATATTTTACCAAAGGCTTTGTTAATAAATCAGCCGGTTGATCCGATGTTGAGATATGAGTTGTCTTGATAGTTCCATCTTCAATTTTGTCTCGGATGAAGTGACAATCAACTTCTATGTGCTTACTCCGTTCATGGAAGACTGGATTTGCTGCGAGTAGAATTGCTGATTTGCTGTCTGACCATATCTGCACAGGTTTCAGACCATCAACTTTCAGGTCTTTTAACAGACCAAGCAGCCAAACCGTTTCTGAAGTAGCTAAAGCCATTGATCTGTATTCAGCTTCAGCTGAACTTTTTGCAACTATAGTCTGTTTCTTCGATTTCCATGTCAAGATAGAGTTCCCCAGCTTCACCAGATAACCTGTTAAAGACCTCCTAGTATTGGGACAAGCAGCCCAATCCGCATCACAATATACATTGAGCTTAAGTTCACTGTTAGCAGACAATAATATCCCTAGACCCATTTTCCCTTTCAAATATCTCAGAATTCTATATGCAGCATTAAGATGACTTAATCTAGGTTCATGCATGTGTTGGCTAAGCACTTGTACAGCATAGGTAATATCAGGTCTCGTGATGCACAAGTATAGCAGTTTTCCAACTAATCTTTGGAACCAGAAATGTCATTAAGGATGGGATCTTCAGGTCTAACCTTTTCCCTGATGATCTTACTGTTTTGTTCCATAGGGGTTAGGGCCGGCTTGCAACCTGTCATTCCTGTATCATTCAAGAGGTCAATAATGTATTTCCTTTGATTTAAATAGATACCTTCTTTGGACCTTGCAACTTCAATTCCTAGGAAAAATCTCATTTCCCCTAGGTCCTTCATAAGAAATGTGCTGTTAAGATACCTTTGCAGTCATTGATCATCAACATATCATTTCCAGTGAGTAAGATATCATCAACATAAACTAGAAGAACCATAAAGTTATCTTTCTCTTGTTTAGTAAATAAAGAATAATCATGTTTAGATTGAACAAAACCATACTTACAGATGACATGGATGAATTTTGATTCCATTGTCTCGAGGCTTGTTTTAATCCATACAAAGCCTTCTCAAGTTTGCACACCTGAGTTCCTTTATTTTCTGGTATTTCAATGCCTTGTGGAACTGTCATATAAACTTCCTCTTGCAAATCTCCTTGAAGAAAGGCATTAGTAACATCCATTTGATATAAAGGCCAATTGAAAATAGCAACAAGAGATAGAACTGTTCTAATGGTAACATGCTTAACTACGGGTGAAAAAGTCTCGCTATAGTCTATTCCTTCCTTTTGTTTAAACCCCTTTGCAACCAACCTAGCCTTATATCTCTCTATGTCTCCATTAGATTTATACTTTATAGCATAAACCCATTTGCAACCAATAACATTCTTTCCATGAGGTGTATCAACTAACCTCCAAGTCTTATTCAACTCTAAAGCCTTAATTTCAGAATTCATGGCTTCCATCCAATTCCTATCTAGTTTTGCTTCATCATAGGATTTTGGAATATAATCCTTTGAGATAGAAGCAAGGAATGCTTATATTCAGAACTGATCCTGTCATACTTGATCATTTCTGACAGAGGGTACTTAGCAGTACTAGGTCCATTTGCTTCAGATATGTATGGAGAAACAAAGTCCTTACACCAGAAAGGTGGTTTAGAGGTCCTACCTGATCTCCTTACCTCAGCTTCAGAATTCTGACTTGAGTTTGTATTTGGATCAGTTTGTGGGACCTCTGTTACTTCTTCTGTAGGTTCTGTTTCAGCAGGTTCATGGTGAATCTGTTCCATGTTGTTATCCTCATCCTGCTGCTGATATGGAATGACAAGATCATCATAGTAGTCCTGCTTATCACAAGTGGTAAACTTCTCTCTTTCGAGGTTAGTAGCATTTGTAGTGAAAGGAAATGAATTTTCAAAAAACTGGACATCCCTCGAGACAATGAAGCTGTCTGATTTCAGATCCAGTAATTTGTATCCCTTTTGTGTAGTGGAGTATCCCATAAAGACACATGGTCTAGATCTATACTGAAACTTGTCCCTTTGTGTAAGGACCTTAGAGAAACAAAGGCAACCAAATACCTTGAAATGAGAGTAAGAAGGTTTCTTACCATAAAGTACCTCAAATGGTGTCTTTCCATCCAAAAGCGGGGTAGGTGTCCTGTTTATAATGTAAGCTGCAGTCCTAACACACTCACCCCAAAATCTAATAGGCACATTGGAATGAAATTTTAATGCTCTAGCTACATTTAAGATATGCCTATGCTTTCTTTCTACTACACCATTTTGTTGTGGTGTATAAGCACAAGAACTTTGATGGATTATCCCTTTTGAGGCAAGAAGATCATTGCATTCATGTGAGAAGAATTCAGAGGCATTATCACTTCTAATGATTTTAATCCTAGTATCAAACTGATTCTCAGCATATTCTATAAAATGCCTCAGATTCTCATTCACCTCTGTTTTGCTTTTCATCAAGAATATCCAAACAGCTCTCGAGCAATCATCAACAATTGTCAAGAAATATCTTTCATTGTTGTAGGTCATTTCCCTATACGGACCCCAGACATCAACATGAATCAAATCAAATATAGAACTAGCACTGGTTTCTCTAGTTGGAAACTGTGATCTTACATGCTTTGCTAGTGGACAATAAGTGCAATACTTTACAGAATCATTAACATGCAAATGTAAATCATTCATATACTTAATCTCCCAAAAGACATATGGCCGAGTCTATAATGCCACAAGGAAACATTATCATTCTTATTTATTCTAAAAACAGACTCATCAGTGACCTTATTGCATGAACTACTAATGGTTAAGCTACTCTCTACTGGCAGAACACTGGGATTTGGCTTGAGTATATAGAGACCATTCTCTTGCCTACCAATCCCCATGATCTTGCCAGTCAGATTGCCTGTATAACACAATAATCAGGGAAGAATTTTAAATACATATTCTCATCCTTTAATAGCTTAGAGACTGATAGCAAGTTGTGCCTAAAATCTGGTACATACAGAACATCCTTTAGCTTAAGATTTCCATTTAAGAGAACTGTACCACATGAAGACACCTTACTACATGCACCATTAGGCAGCCTAACACTACAAACTCTGTTAAATTGCATATCTGCTGTATCAAATAGTTCACTGGTGCAGGTGATGTGATGATTTGCACCAGTGTCTATTATCCAGAAACAGCTAGATTTAGTGTTAAATAGAGGTGTACCTGAGGTGTTTGTAGTGGCTGAGGTGCCAGCAAGATTTGCATCCTCATGAATGGCTGTCTTCTCTAGCATTTTCAGGATCTGTGTACACTGTTCTTGTGTGAAGCCATGTTGAGCATTTATGTTCTCCCCCTTAATCTTTTCATTGCTAATCTCTGGAGCTATGATGTTGTTAGCTCGGCCTCTGCCTGTACCAGTTCTACCTTGACCCCTTCTACCTCCAAAACCTCTTCTACCTCCACGGGTATAGTTCGGAGGATATCCATGAATCTTGTAGCAATTCTCTCTTATATGACCTCCAATGTTGCAATTATCACAGAATGGTCCTGTCTTCCCAAATTGGCTATTGTTGTACTTGTTGGAGTTGTAGTTAGACATCAGGGCAATGGAAGAGTCATGATTTGCAGCTTGTAAATTTATTCCCCGCTGAGCCTCCTCATTAATCACCATTGAATATACTTGAGTATGTGGCGGAAGAGGAGACATCAAGAGAATTTGTGACCTTATATTCTGATAGCAATCATTCAGACCAATGAGAAATTGCATCATCTTTTGCCAAGAACAAAAACTTTATACTCCTTCGATACTTCTGCTGCTGGCGATGGTATCATAGAATCATACTCATCCCAAAGAGGTTTCAGCTTGTTGTAATACTCAGAGACAGTAGAAGAACCCTGAGTGCTGGAATAGATCTCACGAAACAATCCATATAACCTTGCTCCATTGATTTTATCAAACCTCAATTTCAGGTCATTCCAGATTTCGTAGGCACTCTCATGATACACAATACATGAAATTAATTCTTCTGATATAGAACGGTGGATCCAAGTCTTGACAAGAGCGTCGCATCTCTTCCATTGCGCTAACAGAGGCGAGTCTTTAGCTGGACATTTGCAGGTTCCATCTATAAAGCCGATTTTGTTCTTTGCTTCAAGAGCTATAGTCATCCTCATACTCCAAATCTTGTAATTGTCTGATCCTCTAAGAACACCCGTCGTTAAATCGAGGTTTGGTGTGTCAGACGGGTGGATAAACATCGGATTGTTGAAATCCAAGACGCAGCTGGATTTCCCGATCTTCCGCCTGATGAATTAACTTCTTCCGCCATTGTTGTTTCTGAATTCCTGATTACAATGGCTCTGATACCATGTAGAATTTGTAGAAGAAGCTAGAATGAAAAAATAATTCTCTGTATTCAATTGAAAACTTTACACGCGCGTTTTTTCATCTGCACTACTGTTACATTTACAGAAGGAAACCTAACGTATATATATACTCTACATTTGGGCCTTTATATTATTAGGCCCAATTACAATTAATAAGTGACCTTCGACTTCGACTGATATTCTGAGACAGAGACTGAGCTTCAATATCTTAACACAAACGAACTCCTTTCATTTTATTTCCTTTTTCTTTTTCCCATTTCGTTTTCCCTCTCTGAGTATCTGCTGCAAAACAACACCATTTCTTCTTCTGCAAAACGATGTTGTTTGACAGTTCATCATCATCAGATCACGAACGCAGAGCGTATTATAACCCTCCGGCGAATAGGAAAGATGAATCCTCATTTACTTTCTACGACGAACAAACCCAAACCACGTTTTTCGTCATTCTTGGTCCCCTTCTCCCTTGGATCGTCCTTCAATGGACACATCAAATACTGCAGGCATCCATGGTCTTACTCGAGGACGAACACAAAGAAGTAAATGATCCTTCAAGGTCGTCGACCATCGTAGCCAAGGAAGTTGTGATCCAAGAATCATCTCAAGCCGCCATGGAAAGACCTTCAGAGACGCGTCGAAGTAGCAGGCGAGTCAGGGATCATCCCAACATAGTCGGAGTGAAGTCATCTTTCACTTACCGTCATGGTATTGGAACAACATCATTCTACGTCTGCTTCAAAAACAGCTGCGATGGCCACTCTATGAATCGCTTAGAGGAGTATTGGGAGAATATTTCCCCCCCGACAAGGGAATGCCCTTGGCCCACGTCGTAGTTTGTCTGAGGGAGGCGTTGAATGCTTGTCTGAGATCCACCGAACGGGACTCTTTCACAGAGAGATAACAGCAGGTCAGATTTTTTTGGAAGACAATAATCAGATCAAATTAGGGTTTTCTGCTACTGTAGACGACCGTGGTTTGCCTGAAATAGGGTCGTCTTCATCTTCTTCGTTGTTTACAACACATCCATTCGCGAGGATATTCTGGGTTCAGCGCCTGAAGTATTTGAATCACGGGGGGAGTATTATGAGAGGAAATCTGATGTATGGCTGATTGGATTAGCAGCTATGGAGTTAGTTTGGGAAGTGGGTTCAAAGCAAATAACAGACAACAGCTTTAATAGGGTTATAGATGAGATTCATGCGAAAAAGAAGCTTCCTTTCAAGCCCTATAAGAAGGATTCGAAGGAAAAGACGAAGAAGAAGCAGTTCATTGAGCAGTATATGCCATCTTGGCTGAGCAAATCGGCAGAAGCTTACAAAAGAGAAAAGAGAGATGGAAGAATTTTGAGGAAATGGTGATGAAATGTTTGCAGAGGGACGTTAATAACAGGCCAACTGTTGATGAGCTACTGAGTTTCAAAGTCTTTGTTGATGATGAGCTGAATGATGTTTCTTTGGTCTTTGATTCTCTGAAAGCCTATCGAAGGGGGTTATAGCTTTTGAAAATTAGTTTCTTGATTGTTTTGGGTTTTTACAGTGAATAATAATTGGATGAGTTTCTTTGTTCTTGGTTTGTGATGATTGATTTGTTTCTCAGTTTGTGAAATATCTTCTATGAAATGCTGAGATTTGAGATATTCCATGTGTTTGTTCATCGTCAACTGTTGCATGAGACTACGAGTGCTCTTCTTTTTCTTAGTAGAAAGAAAGGAAAGAGATAAAATGAATTTCAATTTTCTTTTTCTTTTTGTGAAAGTATAAAGATAAGATGGCTCCTTTTCGGCTATTAGCAACTCTCATTGCCTTCTCCCTCTCTCTCTCTCTCTCTCTCTCTCTCTCAAACACACGCACATTTCTTTCATTGCAAAAGCTCAGAAATCGATGAAGAATTATTACTGAACGTCCCTTAAGCTTTTGTTGAGATTCGCCGCACACGAATGGGTGGAAAGTCCATCAGTTTCCGCAGCTGGAAACTCCACTTCCGCCGCCGCCACGCCGCGCCGACGAAGACGCTGCTTCTCCGCCGTCACCTCCGCCGGAGTTCGTTGCCCCATATCCAAGTCCCTCATGTCCGACCCCACCATAGTCGCCTCGGGGCACACCTTCGAGCGCGTGTGCGCACGCGTCTGCATCGACCTGAACTTCAGCCCGGCGCTGAACGACGGCACCGTCGCCGACTTCTCCTCCCTGATTCCCAACTTAGCCCTAAAAACCGCCATCCTCAACTGGTGCAAGAAAAACGGGTCGGTCGGCCCAACCCGCCCTCTATTTCGGACATCGAATCTTCGATTCGCCTCCTCATGACGACCAAACCCGAGGCAAAAACCCCCAAATTCGGCGACGGCGAATCGCTGAAATCCGGCGGCGGAGACCCGTCGTCTTCTTCGAGCTCGAAGAGTCCGTGATTGCCAACACGACGCCGTATCGGATGCAATACCCAAATCGCCCGATGTGCTTCTCCTACGCATCGTCGCCGTCGACTTCGTCCGATTTCATTTCCGACGAAACCCTAGCTTCATCCCTGTCGAACTCAGCTCCAGCGAAGACGAAAGCTTCGTCATGAAATTGAAGAGCCCAGACATCTACGAGCAAGAACAGGGCATAATTTCACTGCGAAAGATCACCAAACGAGCGAAGAATCGCGCAAAACCCTCTGCACAGAAAGGGTCCTCCTCTCCCTCAAATCCCTGCTCCTATCAAGGTACGACGTCGTCCAAACAAACGCCGCCGCAGCCATGTCAACCTCTCATTGGAAGACTGCAACAAAGTCAAAATCGTCCGATCAGGATAGTCCCAATACTGATCGAAGTTCTAAAGAATGGGTTCAAAGAGTCCAAAGAACACGCCTCGGGCGCACTCTTCAGCCTAGCCCTAGACGACGGCAACAAACAGCCATAGGTGTGCTCGGAGCCATAGAACCCCTCCTCCACGAGCTCAGAGTAGGGACCCAAAGAGCCGACAAGACTCAGCCTTAGCTCTGTACCACCTAAACACGGTTAGGAGCAACAGCTAAAGATCGTAAGGCTAGGGGAGTTCCCATCTTGCTAGGGTTGCTCAACGATGCTAACATGGCGGGTCGGGTCGTGCTCGTGGTGTCGAACCTAGCCGCCTGCGAAGAGGGTCGGGTCGCTTTAATGGACTCTGATGCAATAGCTAAGCTGGTCAGCGTTTTGAGGACGGGCTAGGTTTAGGGTTCGAGCCCATTAGGGATAACTGCGTGGCTTCTCTGTACCTTTTGAGCCATGGGAGTTCTTTGAGGTTCAGAGGGTTGGCCATGGAGGCTGGGGCGGTGGAGGTTTTGAGGGATGTGGTGGAGAAAGGGAACGATCAGACTCGGAAAAGGCGAAGAAGGTGTTGGAGGGCTTAGGGTTTCGCCGGAGGAGGCTGAGGAGGGAGGAGATGAGGTGGATTGGGAGGCTGTTATGAAGGGTGGCGTGGCTGCTCAGGCGAGGCATAGGTTTCGGTAAGAGCTATGGAGGCTGAGCTGAGCTGCTAAAGATTGAATCTTGATCTTATTCGGGTTAGTTTTTTTTGTCTTTTCTTGTCTATTTATGATGTAATTAAGCTAAGATGAATCATCTATTGTTGTTATTAAGTTTATTAATGTTCTTGGTTAATGATTTTGGCCCTCATGTGTTATTTGTGCAAGTGGTGGTTGGTGGTTAATGTACATTTGTGAAGAGTGTTTCCATTGTTAGATTGAGAAGAAAGTTTGCTTGCAATAATGAAAATAGTTGGAAAATGATTGATTTTGAGTTGCATTGCAACGTTGGCGCAGCCTAGTACGAATTTTCTTTGAGTGGGTAAGAAGCTTAAAGATCGGATTTTTTTTCTGTGGTTTTAAAATTGTTTTGGGGCCTAACGATTTTTATGAATTTTGAGGAAATAAATGATGTGGAATTTAGGTAGAGCGTGGACATTTTGATGGAGAGATTCTTGGCCTATCTGATATGTGCTATAATATTATATATATGTTGTAGAACGTTTGAAATTTATGATTCAATTATGTTGTGCTGACTTCGTTTGAAGCATATTCAACTTTAGACGAATTGTTATTAGACTTTGACTAGCATTATTTATTGCATTTGGGTTATTAATTTTATTCTCATCAGTTTAAGTCTAAGAATTGTTTATTAAATAAATATCTTGGTAAGGATTATGGTGACGTTATCTATAGGACCAAATGGGAAGTGAGTCTTGGTCGTAAGTGACGAGTTAGATAGAACTTTCTATTATAAAAACTTTTGACTCGGCAAATAGTTGGTTTATGTAATAGTTGTTTTTTTTTGTCCTTGAACATGTATTTTTTTTTTCTTTCCACTTACTTAAAAACTGAGTTAATAGAGTAAACAGCTTGAATTGAACTAAAAGAACTACAGTAAAACCTCTATAAACTAATACTCTATAATTCAATAAACTCTCTAAAATAATAAAATTTTATGATCATGACTCGGGCCTTTGTAAAAAATTATCAAATTCGATAAAATAATATGATACTAATTTTTCGGAAAAGACCTTTATAAACATTAGGTGCATCAAAATTCTAAATTAATAATTCATAAATATTACAATAATAAATATTATGAATTTACTAAAGTATTACAATTATAAAATATTCATGGGTTTTGCTACGACCATCATGTCACATATTTAAAATATCATTACAAAATGATGAATATTAATGTTGATAAATTATCGTACAATATTTAATTGTATGTAATATCAAGATACATACTCATATTCTCATTTGATTCAGTACGACATTGGCATGCACTAAGATATGTTTGAGTCTAATACGTTTATCATTTAATTAATAAAATATTTTAATATCTCTCTAAAATAAAATTTAACGGTCCCACCGTTAAATTTAGAGAGGTTTATGTAGAAGACAATTAACAAAACTTACATCCAAATATTAGCAGCAACGAAATTGCTCGTTGTTTTCGAGGGACTGCTGTCATTAATCATATCACCCCAACTTATATATGATCATAGTGGCACCCAAAACTTTCAGTTAAACAAAAAATACAACGTGTATACGAAATGATAAATAAAAGTACGGGCTATATAAATTAAAATCAAGAATGCTTGACATAAATTGGGCTATACCATGATAATATTAGGCCTAAAATTATTATGGCAAACATATTATGGTGGGTTGCATCGATTTAATGAAATTCATTTTATTTTCCTTTTTGTGTTTCTCAATAATCGGAGAGCGTCGACGAATAACAGAACACATAGAATATCTCAAATCGCAGCATTTATTTCATAGAAGATTTTTTTTTCCCAAACACAAACAATCATCACAAACCATGAACAAAGAAGTCGAATTATTCACTCTAAACCCAAACAAACAATCAAGAAACCATATCATTCAATCTCCTTAGCTGCTTCCATAGCCTTAAGAGAATCAAAGACGAAAGAAACATCATTGACCTCGTCAACAAAGACACGAAAACCAAAAGCTCATCAACAGTTGGCCTTCGATTAACGTTCTTTTGCAGACATTTCATCACCATTGCCTCGAAATCCTTCCATGCCTTCTCTTCTCTACTGTAATCGGACGCCGATGAGCTCACCCAAGATGGCATAAACTTCTCCAATTTCTTCATCTTATCCTTCTTATGATAGGGCTTGAAAGGAAGCTTCTTTTTCTCATGAATCTCATTTATAACCCTATCGAGCTTTTCTCTATCTGTAATTGTTTTGAACCCATCTTCAGAAACTAACTCCATAGCTGCTATACCAATCAGCCATACATCAGATTTGTTAGCTAATAATCTCAAAGCAAAAGACAAAATACAAAATACAAAATACAAAAACAGAAAATAGAAAAATCAAAAGGAGCCGCATGAAAATCTTGAAAATGGGAAGCCACACATCCAAGGAAATCTCTTGTGGGAAGAAAACAAAAAATGAGCTACAAGGTCAAAGATATAGCTTTGATCTGCATGTTATCAATTTGTGTACGTTTATCTAATTACTGCTATATATATGCATGCATAATGTAATAGGTAGAAGTGCGAGAGTGGAGAGAAAAGGCAAAAAGTGCCGTGTGTGTATGAGTGGAAAAAGGAAAAGAGCACAAAGTGCTATGTGTGACGGGTGTGTGAGTGGGAGAGAAACAAAAAGCTTTGTTCTTCAGTTTTTTTGAAAATTCCTCACCAAATTAATTACTCGTCCCTCGTAGATATAGATTATTCACAAAAATAAAACAACAAAATGGTATCAGAGCCGATGGTGTCAAAAAAGCCGAAGGTGTTAACGGAGCCAACAGAGCTGATGATGTCGCCAGAGCCGATGGTGTCAATGGAGTCGAGGTGGATAGCAGATGTCCACATGTTAGTCCCACAACTCACCGATAGTAACTACGCAAAGTGGAGCGTAGAAATGAAGGCTTTGCTTGAAGAGCAAGACTTATGGAAAATCGTCGAAAACGGAGATACCCCACCCGATACAACGGGGTATACAAGGTTGCAACGGAAGATGTTGCGAGCCGCCGCCATAGAAAACGGTCTCGCGCTCCTCGTCATCTACGAGGCGTTAGATTTTACCAGTTTCGGAGTGATAGGCGCAACGAAAAAAGCCAAGGAAGCCTGGGATCTGTTGAAGAAAGCGTATAAAGACGCTGGTCACACCAACCAAGTTCGCAACAAAATCAAGGCGAACTTGAGATGGCGAAAGAAGACGACGTTATCAAGTTTCCAGAGGACGAGGAGAAGATAGAAGACGACGACAAACGTGAAGATGATGCCCTTGCCGTGTCGATAAAGCGTGATAGAAATTACGCTGAGGATCTACCATCGGTGGTGGAAAAGAAAAAAGATGAACCACCGCCTATCGCCGAGAAGGAAAAAGAAGGCGGAGCGTCAAAGAAAGACGCCGGTGAAGCCACAAAGAAGGAAGAAAAATCTCCAAAGGCCGAGGAGGCCGTAAAAGAAGAGAAAACGACTGAAGCAGTCGTTGAAGTGATAAAAGAAAATATCACTCATGAAGTATCCACCACCACTCCACCAACGGAACCTTCCTACGAGGCGGAGCCCTCAAAGCTCGAGAAAGAGGAAGCGGTCGAAGAAACGCCGCCACGACAACCACCTGAGAAAGTCGAGGAGATCGACGTGAGAACATCGGAGAATGCCGATGAGATGAAAAATGCGGTTTGACGACGACATGCACACGTCGTCGGACGAAGCTACAGATAAATTCCACGAGGCGAATAAGAAAGCCACGGAGAAATACGACACAGTAGCCGAGAACGCTATTGATGCCGGAGAAGATACGAGAAAGAAGCCAACTCCCCAGCAGGCTGAAGAAGCCATACGAGGTGAGATGCAGGAGAGCGACGAGATGGTCGCGCATGAAGTCACGACGGAGGCCATGCGACATGTTGTCGGTAAAGTCACGACACAGAAGACTGGAGACCTACGGAGGCCAGTCTTAACGAGAAAGAGCGCGTTGACAAAGAAAAAGCGCGTCTGAAAGACAAGGAAATAAAAGAATGGATCAATGCGAGAGACAACCTTGAGGCCTACATGAACAAATTGAAAACCCGAACCATGACAAGTACAAGGTCGTCGAAAATTAGAAGCGAACGAGAAGGACGAGGTCAAGACGATGGCCAAGGCGACCCACAAACGGATCGACGATAACCAAAATATGAAGGAAAAATATATCGACGAAAATCGCAGAGAAGTCGCGGAGGAGGTCACCAATAAGATCGAGCTCACGACCAACGAGGCGACTGACATGAAGGAGACCTTTAAGATGCTGACGAAGCCCAAGCCATCGGAGGCGAAACATCCGGTCGCCATATCAATGAACCTTGAGTACGACAAACTCGCAGAAAAATTGCGAAGGAGGTAACATATAATTCGAAAATATATTCGTGAACAACGATGCAGAGCAGTACAAAGTCGACTCCGTGGAGGATATTTATTACATCGCCGAAGAACCGAGCCGAAGGAAAAGGCGATCCATGAAGAAAAACTAGTGGTAAACGAGTACGACGAAATGACAAACATGGCGAGATCACGAAGGCACTTATCGACGGCAAATGGCTAGCCGCGACATACGACAGAAGAAAGCGGGTAAAATTTAAAGAGCGGTGAAAGACAATAATGCTTTGAGATTAAGGGGGATTTGTTAGCTAATATCTCAAAGCAAAAGACAAAATACAAAATACAAAATACAAAAACAGAAAATAGAAAAATCAAAAGGAGCCGCATGAAAATCTTGAAAATGGAAGCCACACATCAAGGAAATCTCTTGTGGGAAGAGAACAAAAATGAGCTACAAGGTCAAAGATATAGCTTTGATCTGCATGTTATCAATTTGTGTACGTTTATCTAATTACTGCTATATATATGCATGCATAATGTAATAGGTAGAAGTGCGAGAGTGGAGAGAAAAGGCAAAAAGTGCCGTGTGTGTATGAGTGGAAAAAAGGAAAAGAGCACAAAGTGCTATGTGTGACGGTGTGTGAGTGGGAGAGAAACAGAAAAGCTTTGTTCTTCAGTTTTTTGAAAAATTCCTCACCAAATTAATTACTCGTCCCTCGTAGATATAGATTATTCACAAAAATAAAACAACAAGATTTACCCTCTATATGTCCCGTCTGAATCGTAAACTTCTGGGGCTGAACCCCATTCGAAGATCTTCGATAAGGGATTGTTCGAAATCGAAGAAGAAGATGAAGAAGAAGAAGACCCTTGAGAGAATTCACGGTCGTCTATAGTAGCAGAAAACCCTAATTTTACTTGATTCTCTTCCAAGAAAATCTGACCTGCAGTTAACTCTCTGTGAAACTCTCCCACCCTATGAATCTCAGACAAGCCATTCAAAGCTTCCCTGAGACAAACTACGACGTGGGCCAGGGGCAATCTGTAAGATCCCGCCCTAGTTGAAGCAGTTTCTCACTTGAGCTTTCTGTCGAACACCTGGCGTTCGTGCTTTTTAAATCCGAGAGAAGTAGAGAAGGATGATCGAAGGACGATCGAGAGGGGGAAGGATCGACATAGAGAGCTGAGAATGATAGAGAAGATTAAGAGAGATAGAATTGAAGAAGTAGATCGAAGATCAGAAGATGCGACGTTGAAGAAGAAGATAAGAGATTAGAACTTAATTGTTTGCTTAATGTTCATCATACCACGATTACATATATATAGATAACTAATAATGGGCCAATAAGTAAACAATGCCTAAGCCCATTCCATCGCAACCCAATTACCGTCGTAGCCCAACGGGTCCTTACATTACCCTCCCGTTGAGGACATCCTCGTCCTCGAGGATGTGAGAGGAAACTCCCGACATAGTGAGGATGATGTCCGACCTACGATCCTTGATGCTATTGTTGATGAGAGTTTTTCCACGATCGAAAGGCCGCTTCTTTTTGGTAGTCCACGGACTGTAGCTGCCGAGCTTGATAACCACCGCCCAACTGTTGTTGCAACTTTCCCACGATCGAATGATGGTATTTTCTTGCAAGTCCTCGAGTTGATACAGCTGCTGCCCTAGAGCGAGAATGGACAGCAGGAGGACAAATAGACATTAACACACGCACTACACACTTACACTTGCTCGCTGCGACTCCCACCCGTTCGCTGGTCAAAACAGGACCAAAAGCGTATTTGTAACGAAGAGAGTTCAGCCCTGTTTCGCTTCTTCGATGCAGTTCCCAACTGGAGCTCAACAAATCAATGTCGCCCGCTTTTCTTTGACCCTCATAGCCTATGCCATAAAATTCCCAAGTTTCTTAGACTCCTCTTTAGCAATAAAGAATGTGAATCTTCCTCGATCGAAGGATGAGTATATCTCCTCCCTAACTTGCAACATGTCGTACCACGGGTCTCGATCAAAAGAGACATTATGAACCTTTCTGCCATGGCGCTGCTCCGTATCCTGCCGTCCTCGATCGAACACCGTAGTTTGATGTGATAATAATCCTTCACGCTCTTCAAGAACGTCAACCCGTACAAACTCATCGTTGCCTAACACATATTCATCAACCACCACGAGCGAAGCCTTCTTAAGCATCGTCAACGAGTCCCCAACGCTAAATGTCAATTTATCCTTAGCTAGTACAACCGATTCAACCTCAATCACTAGCGGTTCAAACTCAACCAACACCGAATAGTCGAGCTCACCTACGATCGATTTCTCAATGTGAGCAAACTCATTCCCAATCGAAATACCATTGCATTTATCATCAGTCAACATCAACGAATCTTCGCACAGAATTTGTTCCATCTCATCCAACGAATCACCAACAACAGACTTCGATATTTCCACCGTCGAAATCGGTTCATCTCACACGACACAGAGTCATTCTCAATCGAAAACGAATCAACCTCAATGACGACACATCACTTACAAGCTCTGTACTTCAAATTTTTCGAGCACAGCCTCAGCGAATTCATTCCAAGTTAGAGAGCCCTTACCTTCAACAAACTCGTCGTACCATTCGAAGCCTCGCCGTCGATGTAGAGCCAAGCCACTTGAACCTTTTGCTGCTCGGTGAGCGTGGTTGCCATCTGAAAATACTCATTGCATTTTTGTAGCCAACCTCGGGGGTTCGTGCCGTCGAAACCCGGGAACTCAAGCTTGGGTAAGGGGCGAGGTCGTGAGGCATTCCAGGTGTTTCCTGCTGTAACAGGAGCTCGGTCAATTCTGCTTGTCGCCGGCTGTAAGCAAGTGTAATCTGCCACCATAGATGATCGTTGATGCTGATAACCGAGTGGTAAGGGGTTTCTGTTTTGGTTTTGGATCGTGTTTAGATTCTGCAACTGCTGCTTGAGCACTTGAATATTTTTGGCCATTTCTCCCACTTGAAACTTGAATCCTTGTTGAGCTTGGCCAAACGCATCCATATGATGTTTCAACTGAGCCACATGAGTGTTAAGCATCCCCAATGTTCCATTATCAACCATAGCGATCCGAGGATGGTCTGCTCTGATACCAATTTGTAAGATCCCGCCCTAGTTGAAGCAGTTTCTCACTTGAGCTTTCTGTCGAACACCTGGCGTTCGTGCTTTTAAATCCGAGAGAAGTAGAGAAAGGATGATCGAAGGACGATCGAAGGGGGAAGGATCGACATAGAGAGCTGAGAATGATAGAGAAGATTAGAGAGATAGAATTGAAGAAGTAGATCGAAGATCAGAAGATGCGACGTTGAAGAAGAAGATAAGAGATTAGACTTAATTGTTTGCTTAATGTTCATCATACCACGATTACATATATATAGATAACTAATAATGGGCCAATAAGTAAACAATGCCTAAGCCCATTCCATCGCAACCCAATTACCGTCGTAGCCCAACGGGTCCTTACACAATCCTTCGCCGGCAAAGCGATTTTCTTGCAAGACTTCCTTAGGGACACCATGCACTTGCCGTTGTATGAGGACATGTTATGGAAACAGACGTAGAAGAAGTCTTTATTACCTTTGATACTATTACGAAAAGTAAAAGTTGAACTCAGTCCCACTATATTGGGATGTTTCTGACAAGCCCACTGATGCGAACACGCTTCTGAAGGTCTTCCATGGCGGCCTGAGATGATGGTTCTTGGAGCTGCTCGACTTCCTTGGCTACGATGAAGGGCGAAGAGCTGCTGGGATCTTTGCATTTGTTGTATCCTATGTAGAATTTTATCGCTCCATTGAACGAAGATCCATCGGAGATTGCAAGGTGATAGGTTGTTCGCTTGTTCGAATCGTAGACGAACAGCTGTTCCATCCTCTTTTTCTTGAGTGTTTCGTACATTGCGTTGAGATTATGATCTTCGTTCATCTCTTGATGGAGCGTAGGCGTAAGCCTTAGGACGTAAGCTCTGAAGAGATGAGCTGCGCAGCCTTCGTCTGATGAATTGTCTGAAGCCATCGTTTTTGTAATTTGCAGAGAAGAAGATTTTCTCAAAGAGATGAGAAAAGAAGAGAAGAAGAAAAGAAGAATGGAGTTCTTTGGAGAGTAAAAGGGCTATGGAGGTTTGAATCTTTGAGTAAATTGCGAGGATCTGATTTTTGTACTGCGATTATGAGTTTTTATATTGAGCTTAAACCGACGAGCGAGTGACGGTTGAAGTTAGTTTAAAATATATTGAAGAAAAACCGTTTTTTTGATTTTCTTTGAGAGAAAAAATGGGCCTCGGCACAATTAGAATTTACAAGATTGGGTCATAGTTTTCAAAGCCCACTAATTGTGCTGGGAGTTAAAAAAAAAAAAAAGGTATGTATTCCCAAAAAGTTTCTAATAAACGCTTTAACCATCTATGATTTATGGATCGTTTTTGATGTCAATGTAATTACAATTACACGCTAAATGTTTCTAATTTAATCCAATTGTAAACCTAAACTCAATTTCTTTTTATATCTACTGGTACGTTTAACACATACTATATACTAGTACTATCTGCACAATCTATGGGATGTTGAATGGGTGCAATGGTTGCTAAACAGTTATCAAATTGACAGACCAATTCAACGGTTTGAATGGGCAATGACTGTTGATAAAAGAATATAGATATATACTCGTTTAAAATTAGACTTTCATTTAAAAATAACTATTAGCCCTTGTTTTGTTTATGGGATGTTGATGTTTATATAAAGCAAGGGTTTATGCATAATAACTTTATAGACTAATTTTATAAATGCCTTACTAATTTAAACCGTCCTAAATATAAACCAGCGAACCGAACCAAACAAGCCATTAATATAAAATAATAAATCCATATTTTATATTACACATGCATCATGGAGACGGAGATGGAATGTCTTAAAAACACTAGCATAAATAAATTTTGAACCTACATTTAAGTCCAAAAAAAAAAAGAAAAAAGAAAAAAAGACGCCGTCTTTTATCGTCGTACTAATCCGAAACGTAAGCTTCTTCTCTCTTGCTCACCTCCTCAGCCTCGGCCTCGGCCATCCACGCATTCCACGCCTCTTTGAAGTGCGTGAAAAGATCCAAAACTCCTGCAAAAAAAAAGGAAAAAAAGCGAACTAATTCGGGCAATAAGCAAAAACTTAAAAAAAATTCGCTTTCGCAAAAGACGAATATTACGGAAGCTTCAACTGACCTTTATTTCTTTGCGGAGGACGATAAGTCGAAGATGCCAGACTCTCAAAATCGATGATTTTCTGCACATTTTCCTCGTTAGGAATTTCGACCTTTGGTACATTTGCATGGGCAAAAGGACCAAAGCGAAGGAAGGGGTTGGAATCTCGGCCGACCTTCTTTGATCCTCTCACAGATGCAGTAGTAGCAGCAATAGTAGTAGTAATAGCAGCAGTATTAGTAAGGTTGGTGCCAAATGCTCTGTTCTTCGAACCGCCCGAAAAATCGGGACCATTCCTTTTGTTATTACAGAGATTTACACTCGGCCCGACCCACCTAAAGGCCGGCTTCCTAGTGTCTGGGTGATGGGTCTGCGCAAATAATCAAGAATTCGATGCAAAGAGTTGTTTAGCTACATATGTTTTGTAGAAGTTTTAGGGTTTGTCTGGTTTAGAATGCGTTTCGTTTAGGGTGTGTTTGCTTCAAAGAAACTAGTGAGGAAAGGAAAAGAAAAAGAAAATCAGTTGTTGTGTTTACTTGATTAGAGAAATATATGAGGAAAGAAAAGAAAACTTATGTTTAAAGCAAAAACCATGGAAAATCGTTTTCCGCACCCTTAAGGAATTGAGTGAGGAAAATAAAAAAAATGGAAAATAAAAACTAATTTTTTTGTTTGGTTGATTAGAGAAATATATGAGGAAGATAAAAAAAAAAAAAAGAGAGAACTTAAGCTAAGTTTATATTTAAAACCATGGAAGCTAATTTCTTCACCAGACAGCGACGAAAAAGGAAGGGAAAGCAAGTAAAAATTAATTTTTTTTTTCTCTTTAGTTTTCTTCTCCTCACCCCTTTCCTTGATCCAAACACACCCTAAATCAGGCCAAGAAAAAGAAGAAGAACGATTCGAAAATATCACCTTTTCGATGAAATTTATCGAGGACAAGACGTTGGCGATATCGTACAGCCTTCGAACTTTCGCTGCAAAAACAGAGATAACCGTTAGCTCAAAAGGGCCTTTAGCTGCACTAAAATTCGAGTAAGAGCAAAATGTACAAACGCAGTTACTTCGAGTCGTCATTGAAGTGTGCGACCCTCCGAGCAAGAGCTTAGCTGCATCATCGAGAGAAATTATCTCGATCTATGAAAACATGGTAACGATCGAGGCATATAAGTAAGTCATAGCTCTGCGTAATAATCGATTATTCGATGTTTACTTACATCAGTGCATAGGAAAAGCTTGATGAAGTTCTGCGTAAGAAGCCCGAGAGACTTTTCCCTCCTATTCTCGCCTGAAAAGAAAAGAGCTTCGGCGCCAACAATAATTGCCAAGCACAAGGATGTAATAATGGATTCAATGCAAACGATAATTCCTCACACACAAACACAGAGAAATACCAGGCTTTGGTGGGGCAGATGAATTAGCAGCAGAGCTACAATCTGTTTTTTGGCTCGAGTTTATATCTGGGAACCTCTCATTTCCATCGTCATCTTCATCATCATCACCATCATCAACATCATCATCACCATCATCTTCAGAATCCTATGATGGAGAAAACTGTCTTCGATCAGGAGGAAAACGGTGAAATTATATAATCTTTTGCTACACATGCTACCTATTTGTAAGATAGGCAGCAGAAATTGAACTGCGATTCATCGTACTTTCTCGACATAGCACGTATTGGCTGAAGATCGATTCTCTCCCAGATTTTTCAAGCCCTCTCTCTAATTCAATGGAAATTCGAAGCCATATGTTATCAAGAAAGATCATTCAATCTAAGAAGGGAAACTGAATATAAGAGCTGTACTACCTTTAAATCTTCTAAAGCCCTTGGAGAGGCTTCGAATCCCTTCATGTGTATCGATTTTTCTCCTTACGAGCAACGATCTGTCAAACATGGAGAAATGCATGAGATGAGAATGAACGATTGGAGAATGGCGTTTTTTTTTTGCATCCATGGGCTAAGACAACTTCTAATTCCTTACGCCGACGCTTCCCAGGACGTTGACGATGTCATAGATCCTTCGCCTTTCAACACCTTCAGAATCAAATGCCATGACAAGTAATCAAACACTTCTCAAAAAGATCGAATCTTTATCGAATATTTCATAACAAGACAAGACAAGACAGAAATACCTAGTTTATCTGCAGCGTCGTCTAGCCCAATTGTCTGAATCCCCTCTTTATTGTATATGCTCAAGAAACTGCACCACACAGACAACGAAATCCTATGAATAAAGCAAAGTAAAAAACATCAAAATTTTGACGAAATTTCTGCAGTGAGAGACGCACTTTGAGCATAAGAGACCCAGGGATTTCTGCTTACGGCTATAGGGCATCAGTTCCTTCGGTCCACAATCCATTGTCCTTGCCTTTGTCGAGACAAAAAAAAAAAAACAGGGGTCGATGATTTTAGGGTTTGATGATTATTGGCGGTAAAAAGAATCTATACAGGGGGGTTCGAAAGTTTGAAAAAAGTCAGCAAATTCCTTCGTTGCAAATGTATCCAATTTTTTTTATTCGATTCAGAATATTATTCGGAAAATATTAGAATATCAAATTCGAATAGTGTCTTTTTTATTCGAATACGAATACAAATATGATAATATTCGACTCGAATGTTTCCGAATATTCGACTCATATAATGTAATATATTTTTAAATAAGGACATGTTAAGAAATGTTTAATAGGAAATATATGGTCCAAACAGCGTTTCGTAAAATGTATTGATGAACCAATTATATATTCTGATAAGTTTTTCATGTACAGCGTAACTGTATATTCATTCACTAGCTAGCTTTCTTTATTATGCATATTACAGTTTATTTTTCTTTAAAACATGCTTTGTGAGAAAAAATATATTCAATCCGAATATTCACGAGTATGAATGTTCGAAAATAAATGAATGCATTTACGGGCCTTGCCCCATTGGATCGAATGCCAAATTTCGGGCCCTTCAGCCTAGCCGTCGTTGTTGGTACATGTGGACCTTCAGTGTTAACGGGCCATAAGGATGGCCCAAATCCGACGGTGGCACAATGTCGCCTCGTTGTGAACATCTAGACTCTTTATTAAGCGTGATTGTTGAGATAGACTGTCAAATTTTTTAGTTAGTCAATTTAGATTATTAAAAATTAATATTAGAATAAAGGAAACCACCCACTCCTTTCTTATTGTACAATCCAATTTGACCTTTCTATTTTCATAATATTTATATTGTATAGCACACACATTTGAGCGTGCAAAAATACTAGTATCTATAACTGTGATGATAAAATAGTCAAGTTGGTTTGTCATTCGATATGCGCAGGGGCGGATCCAGAATCTTTTGATTGGGGGGGCGCAAATGGCGTTGGTAGTGAGGTTAACTTAGTATCTAAATTTTCATTTTCTATATTTTGTTGGAAAGATTTTTCAATGAAATACATTTTTCCATCGAACATATGAATTTAGGATCATAAAAAAATCTTAAGTTTCATACTATCAACACATAAAAATATCAATATAAAAAATTAAAAATCGTGATAACCTTGACGAAGCTTCAGTAGTGACAACATATCATGATATTGATGTTTGCGTAGTATATTATTAAAACTAAATATGCCATTAAGAAAATAAAGGAGAAATAACGCAACTCATGTCTTATGAATATCAAGTGCAATATGCATTTGAGCCTTTTTTATTTGATACGGTTTTTTTTTTATTCAAAAAGTGATTTAATAACTAGAATAAGGTCCATAATTAAAAATTTGGACAATGGAGTTGTAGTGTTTGATTAATAAAAGAGAACCAAATTAACAAAAGCCTAATTGATTAATATGTACGATGAATTGAGTTGTATTGTTTGATAAAAAACAACAAACATATTTACGAACTAAAAAGAAACATAAAAATAACAAGTGTAATAAGCTCTAAGAAAAAAATAAAAAAGACAAATAAAGGCAAACAAAACAAAAAAAAACACTAAAAAGATAAAATCGCTAAGACTAGAAAAAGAAAACCAAAAAGAATAGAAACGCTGAGGAGAAAAACTGAAAAAGGTATAAAGCTGACAAAAACCTTATAAATAAACTTTTAAAAAGAAAACGAAAAATATATACTAGAGTCAGAGTTGAACCTTCCGACAACTAATGTAACGTGTAGCTCTCTCGCCACTATGCTACACAATTTTTTGTTATACTTACAATATAAAATCGATATATCTATCAATGTTGCAATATACTATACATATAGTACAAAAATTTTCGAAAATTCTCGGGGGGCCGTGCCCCCCCCCCCCAACCCCCCAAGTCCCCCCCCCCCCCCGGCCTACCGTAGTCTGCCTCTGGATATGCGTAATTACAACTAGTCTACTCTGCACAATCAAACGTGTGTATAATATATAAATGTATTTATTAACTATAATAATTACTAGAAATAGAAGGGTAAATATGACAATATGAAAAATGGATTGTAGTGGATGATTTTAATTTAATATTAATATTTTCATTTTAATTGACAGGCCAAACTTTCGGTTTATACCAGGCTCTGACACTTAATAAAAGATTTAACCTTTAACCTTTTAATTTACTACATAGTTATGCTTAAATTAAAATTTTATTTGTAAAATAACTTAAATATGAAATATATTTGCACGTCGTGCTAAACATACTAGTAACTAGTAATTGGTGCACTCGATGTGCGAAACAATATTGATAATGAGTGATTTAAAATTAGATAATTTGTAAATTTCATTTTAAATTTTTAAATTTGTAAATTGTGAGTGGTTTTAATAATTTTTTTTCTGAATTTATTGTGTAGAAAGTTGGTGATTTTCTCCTATATAAATAAATAAAATTGAAGGACTAATGAACGATTTTTTTTAAAAAAAACCTTGCCGTTTATGAAAATAATTAATTCATGGCGTATCGGATATTTTCACGGAATTCTTGTGAAACAAATGCGAGCAAACAGTAGAATTTGGACTTGTCGCCGAACCTCAAAACCAGTCGATAACTCATTGCATGGAAATAACTTACTGCAAATTTTATTTAGACAAAGAAGTTCAATCATCCGACCGGAAAAAACACATTGTGCACATGCTAGTAACTTATTCATCAATTCGTTTCTCAAAACAGAAATCGAAATAAATTTTTCGTATTTTCGAAGATTCACTCCGACGGGAAATACTTGTTGAGATTGAACGGAAGCGAATAGAACTCTTTGCTCCTCGAGTCTGTGTCGAACTCCCAAAACTTATCCCACCAATGCCTTCCTCGGTCTTTCCTCTCTTGATCGCCCTTCTTGTGAAGCGTATTGTCCAATATAAATGCAGTTACGCCCGCTATAAACGCCCTCGACGTAAACGGTATGTTCGCTATGTTGTTGAACTGCAAAACAAAAAGCGCAAAAAACATGAAAAAAAAAAAGCGCGAAAGAATATTTAGGTTTCAAAGCCGATCGTATTACCCATCTCGCCGAAGTGTGGATAGGCGCATATCCTTTCACGGCCGTGTATTCGTTGAAGTATTGTGGAATGGATAAGCCGAGAAAGATGGGTAGGGCTAATATGAAATTGTTTCGAAAACTGTTGAGCTGGCAATATTGGAGATACACTAATCCGCTCGCACCTAAACGTGTGTGTTTTTACATGTTTAGATATTATGCGAGAATTTGGCTCGGGAAATTTTTTAGGGTTTTTCTTTTTTTTTTACTTACCGACGTAGCCGAAGAAGATGCAGTATGCGCCGGCTAAGATTGGCGTAGGGATTGAAGCGAAGACTGCGCCGAATTTTCCTGTGTGGAGATCCTCCTATGTTCTTTAATGTGCTTTCTTAGGGCAAAAATTTTTAATTATTCAAAAAAATTTATTACCGAGAATAGAGAAGAAAATCATGAATCCCGCGGATATTTGCACGACCCTTCGACTGCCAACGCTAGTCAGCGCAATTAGGCCTACGTTCTCTCTGTCCACATATACGAACCAAGAAATCGGGGCGTTTTATAATAATGAATTAATTATAAATTTTTACTACGAAAACAATTTAAGCGAAATGTGTTTACGTTCTTACATTGCTACCGACGATCCATTTCCAGTCCCGAACAAGCCAGCGATCAAAGTCGCAACGCCCTGAAAAAAATTACAAAAAACCAAACGTATTAATAAGCTAATTTTATCGCCGTCGCCGGGAAATATCATATATATTTGTAATACGAATCGAGATAAATAATATTGAATGAAAATATTTATCACCTGCCACCCTATGCCACGGCCAAGAATCGAAGGTGGCAACGGCGTCGCACTCGAAACCTTCGACGCGGAATAAAACCCTCCAATCGACTTCAATTATATATTACTAGTATGTTTAGCACACCCAATATGTGTGCAAATGTATCAAATTATTTAATATTTTAATATATTATATATTAATTAAGTTATTTAAAAATAAAATTTTAATGTAAGAATAAACTTATAATATATTAAAATATTAAGGGTAAAATTATAAATTATTTATCAAATTGACATACCAATTTGACAGTTTTATCTACCATACGCTCTCTTTATATAAGAGTACATATAATTACGTTTGAAAACCAAATTAGATCGCCTTTTCCTAAGACGAAAAACAGATGGTTCGACGTACGTAACAATATTACACGGACCTCGATAGAAGCTACGAAAGCGGCCATCATCATCGCAAACGCTTCCCCGGCATCGAACGTAGGCGGGCCCCACTGGAACGGATAAGGGATCGAAACCCTAAACAAGTGTAGTATATCGTTTTAGTTTCATCATATTGATGTAAGAACGCTTTTTTATATATGTCGGGCTCACCATGGAGCAGCATCGATAAGCCTGGCCCAATCGGTTCTGCAAGTCGCCTGAGTCTTCAGTGGCTTTCCATTGTACGCACCGCCTATAGTCATTACGTGGGCATAGATCCATACGAAGAGACGGTTATTACCACGCCGAATCGATCGAACACGTTTTTTCCCGAGGTAATGATGTGGGGTAGATACTGTAATAAAAACAAGAAAACCCTAACTCTATCAAACCCTAATAAAAGGAAAAAGGTCAATTTTTTGCGGAAGTTCTATCAAATCCTGATGAAAACCTAGTTCCATCATATCCTAACGAATCGAAAAGGTCGATATTTTAGATTTAGATATATCAAATCCTAATAAACCCAACTTCTATCAAATCCTAACGAATCGAGAAAAGGTCATTTTTTTATTAGTACTATCAAATCCTAATGAAACTTTAGTTCTGTAAAACCCTAGTTTCTATCGAACTGTGGTTTATACCTGAGTTAAAAAGACTAGAAGAACGAGCTCGGGCAACCCAAGTTCGATGCATCTCGCCACCTTATTAGAAAACATTCAAAGAATACGATGCCAACAGGATAAAATTCGTCGTAATAATGTTAAGTGTTTTCGATTCTTTATACGCACGTACGTACCACAGGAAAGCCTAGTTCGTAGAGCCCATAGCCACTAAGAGCAACCAAAGGGACTATTCCAATGGGACTAAAATACCTGCAAAAAAAATCGAAAGTTTTCTTGCTAATTAAAACCCTAATTCAAAACCGAAAAACTGAGGCAAGAAAAATATCGAGAGCTGTGTAATAACCTTGCAGCGTTGCGCATGAGGCCTGTGAAACCTAAGAGTATCTGAATGGCCGAGGCGACTATAAATGCGCCTTGTATGGCCCGCATTGTCTTCTTAAATCTCTGCAATAATTAATAATGTCGAGGATCGATCGTCGGAGTATATAATAACAACGATTATACATATGTATATATATATCGCATTGCAAAAAAAATTTAAGTTTTTTTATATCGAACCGAAAGGGGGTCGGGGTCGTCGCTCCATCGATTGGAGAGTATGATTAAAATAGTGGGTCCCACGAACGTGTAAGAAGCTCCCATGACGATGGGCAAACGAGTCCCAAACCATGACTGTATGAATGTGTTCAGCCCAGAGACGAAAAGCAGCGTCTGAATAACCCTAGCTTTCTCCTCCTAACGAAGAAGACGATCATATATAAAACGTTTACGAAAGAAAAGATCGAAATAACTTAGTTTTTCGAACCGTTTTTCAATAAATTTAAACTTACGTTTCCTCCTCCCATTTGAGGGACTAATGCGGTTGGGATCATAACCGTTGTGCCGAGCATTACCAAGTAGTGTTGGAATCCAAGAATGATAGCCTCAGCTGCCCCAAAATAAAAACATAAAAAAAAAAGTAAAGAGGCAAATGAAGAATATAAATGGTGAGTGAAAAACATCCTTAGAAAAATGTCTGAAACTAATGAATACTAACGCCATGGAGGAGGGCTTGTGATGCAGTAAGCAACTCCAGGAAGCTGATCTTTTGGGGTATGCGCCGGCGGATCATCTTTCTTCGTATCAATCGACATCTTTTTGCTTCTCAATTTCTGCTAAACAAGAGAGAGAGAGAGAGAGAGAGAGAGAGAGAGAGAGAGAGAGAGAGAGAGAGAGAGAGAGAGAGAGAGAGAAGAGAGAGAGAGAGAGATTGGTTGGGGGGGGGGAGGGAGCAGAAGGAGAGTTCTTTCAAGAAATGATGTTTGTCACATGGAAATGCAACTCAGAGATGAGAAAACACATTTTAGGTTAAAGATCGCACCTTTTTTATCTGCAGATGTAGAATAATCAAAACCAGGGAAAAAGAACTGAGGAAAGAAGCCAAGAAATGGCGAGGATTGAACGCAAGTCAAGTTCAAGAAGTTTTTTGACTAGCAGCAGAGGATGTAAGAAAAGGTCTCTTCTAAAGATGAAGAACTGAGTGAAGAATTTAGTGTCATATGTGAAATGCTAACACGAGAAAGAACGTGCAAGTATACTAATGCATGAGTCATTGAGAATATTTCTTCACAAAGGCGAAAAAGGGAAGAAATTCTTGACCCTTTTCATCCTTTTGTAATTTAGTTGGATTATTCGAGGCTTTCTCGACCACTTTGCATATTCCAACGGAAGCTTTATACCGTGTAAATTCCATCTCTATTTTATTTATCCACATGAATGAATGACAATGCAAGAAAAGTGGAAATGGGATTCTTCTTTGTGAAATAGATCCTAATTATTTCTAGGGGTTTCCGGTCGGTACCCCTAGGGCTGTCAAAACGGCCGAGCCCGTCGGGTTGGCCCACCCCGCCATGAAAAATAGGCGGGTTGGCCAACCAATTCCCGCCCGTTTAAAAGCGGGCCGAAATGGGCCAGCCCGTTTGGGTTGCGGGTTGAGGCGGGTCGGGCGGGCTGGCCCGCCAGTAATTTATTTTATTTTTTAATTATTATGTATATATTTATACCATTTTGATTATAAAAATTTTATATATTAATTATAATTGAATTTAGTTATGAAATTATATCAATTATAAATGATTTATGAATTTTCGTTAATTATACCAACATAATTTATTATAAGTATTACTTGCTAAAAAAATACAAAATAAAAATTTTAATAAAAATAAAAAAAAAAAACGGGCTGGCCCGCCAACCCGCCGCAGGGCGGCGGCTACTAGGTACCCCCGGGCGGGTCGGGGCGGGGCGGGGCGGGCCGGCCACTTTGGCGGCTTAGGCGGGCCGGCCCGGTACAGTATGGGCGCCGGGGCTTTTTCAGTCGTTGTCCAACTTTTTTTGGAAATTCTGTCTGGTACCCCTGAAGTATCATCAAATACAACTTTGTGACCCTGAAAGACGAAAATTAGCATTTTTTAGGTGTTTACACTCGTTGGTTGCTAAGGAAAAAGACATAAATGCCCTCATTTTATTAGATAACTTGAAAAAACAAGAAATGAGAAAAGCAAAAAATAGTTAAACGAGGGCATACACACATTGGCTCCTCTGCCAACATCCACATCTCAAGCTCCACCATAAGCACATGCGACGACTGTACCTTCGATACGAAGAACAATATGAGGTTCAAGACGGCGCCGTCGATCTACATCTTAGCTTTCAGGAATTATTTTCGAGGACATTATTACGAAAGGCGCGATGAACCCAATCTTCGTTGACCAGTCTTATTGAGGGCATTTTTTGTCTTTTTACTTAGCAACTAACGGCTATAACACCTAAAAATGCCCATTTTCCTCTTTCAGGGTCACAGAGTTGTATTTCATGATACTTCAAGGTACAGGCGGAATTGGAAAAAAAAGTTGGATACCAACTGAAAAGAACCTAAACTCAGGGGTACCAACTGGAATTTCCCTTATTTCTATTTCATATTTTTCATGGACCAAGGTTTAAAAGGGCCATGCATTGTCTATCAAAAGCCCAAAATTTTTGGGCACATTTGGTGTGACCCGAGTAAGCCCCATATAAACAGAAGGAAAAAAAAAAGAATTAATAGTCAAAGCATAAAGAAAAAAATATATAAAAGCCTAATTTGATAGCAGTAGCAACTAGCAGCATGAAAAGAACTGAGAAACAAAGACTTTGATGAGTCATAACACCCCATTGAATAGGAAAAAAAGTCGATGGCATGCGTAACAAGGAAAACAACAGTTCCAAATTCAATAATTTTCTTGCATTGCGTCCTCCATTAGTGTTTTCGTTTAGTCAATGAGTCATAATTTAGATTATCTTTTCATCTTGAAATATTCCACGCAACCCTTTAATACATCACTTAGAATTAACGAGTGGTGAAACAACCCTTCCATGAAATATGATGATGCAAGCTGAGTAATTAATGTATTAAAGTCAGCAATGGGCTATGATTTAGAAACAAGACAAAAAAGGTCTTGGAAATACATTACAGACAATATTATCACATCACGTAATGAAAAACTTTGTCTCCAACTTCCTTCCTACCACTCGATACCCTTTAACCTCACACCTAATTTTTGTTCTTTTTAACTTCAATTCAAACACATAAGATACATATAATACGAGATAGTTGAGCTTAAAAAACATAATCTTTGCAGTCCAAATTTCATCTCTGGCAAATTCTTGATATTCTCAATCGATAGTATATCCATTCATTCATAGCAAACCCATAAATCTTTTCTCTTTGATTGATACAAATTCTCAAGAAGCTTTTGCTGATGCAGTTTCAGACATTATTCCTCCCTTTATATCAGGATTTTTTACAGCCCTTTACAACCTCTTTGTGGTGTTTCTTGGACTTTCAAGGAAAAAATAAAAGAAGCCCCTTTTTCTTGAAAACCCATGAACATCAGTCCCACACTTCTCTTGGTTTGTTGCAATTCTTGCAATAGCCTTCTTCGTCTTAGGCCTTCTTCATCTCCTCATAAGGTGTTCGACGAAAAATACCATCTCTTAATACCTCAGTGCCCCTCCCCAACGGTAATATTCAAGCTCATACGCATTTCAAGGCAATTACAGCAACTGTTTAAGCTTCAAGACTCGACGGGCTTAGGACCGAACCCTAATCGACTCTCTGCCCATATTTCATTACAAGGACATCATCGAAGCATCGAAAGAACCCTTTGACTGCGCAGTTTGTCTATGCGAGTTTTCAAACGCAGACAAGCTCAAGTGCTTGCCTTATTGCAGCCATGCCTTCCATGTCCAATGCATAGAAACTTGGTTTCTGTCTAATTCCACTTGCCCTTTGTGTAGAAGCATAGTCAGCCATCTTAGTAACTCTGATGATTCTCCTCCTTCTTCGATTTCGACGAAGCTGCAAATGGTTCTTCTTCTGCTAAAGAAGGTGGGATTTTGAAAGACGACAATGCCCCATCTAGGGTTTTTTCAGTAAGGCTTGGGAGGTTTGGAAGGGTTTTTCGATGAAGGTGTTGAAAGTGGAGATAAAGAGCCGAACAATGAGGTTATTACAAGTAGCAGTAGTTGGAGTAGGCTTAGTGTGATAGATGACAGAAGATGCTTTTCGATGGGCGATTTTCGATACGTGTTGATGAGATGAGCTTTAAAGTGGGCTTGGTTAGTCATAATGTGTTGATCGATCGTAGGAGCAGAAATGATAGCTTCTCAGTTTCGAAGATTGGGCTATGGTCTGAAAAGGGCAAGTCGTCTGTGAGTTCCTTGCATGGCGGCGATGGAAGCTGTTTGGTGTAAGAACATGGAATTTCTCATCTTTTTTCTTCATGGCTCTCTTGTCTCGAGATCAGTATATGTATTTTTTGAGGAATTATTTAATAGAATAACTAATATAATTTCGCTTGTGTTACAAAAATGACGTGCTTATATGGAGAACTGTGGCTCGTTTTGCTTTCTAATAATTCAAATTCTGTATATTATTATTCGAGCAGAGGTATAAAACCTGAAAAAATCTCCAAGAAGAATTGTTTTGTTTCACAAGGATTATTAGAGGAAGATAATCCAAGAAAATTGGATGGATAATGTGATATTTAGATGATTTTCGGCCACAAAGATTATTTTATTTATTGTGAAACGTGCAAAAATAAATTTGGAGAAGAAGCAAATAAGGATAAACTTATAAATTTGGATAGCTAGCCGGATATAATTCTAGAATTTTGGCATATAATGTCCCTAAGTTGTTTAACTTTAAAATTAGTCCGTATAACATCGCCCCCTAAATCTCTATAACACCACCCAACTTGAAAGAAAAATAATTAACCCTATTTATATATGTATAGGACACATTATAAAACTACACACCTTTTCTAAAGTATTAACAAGGAAAACCATGTTTAAAAATCCCATAATCATGTAAAACTTACACTACATGACTCCCTAACAAATTTTCCTCTAGCGAGACACAAAGGGGAATCAAACCCCCAACCACACATAAGTCAAATACTTTCACATTCATTTAACATTAGCAAAAAGCAAAACCATACAAAGCACAAAACCTCTTTTTACATCAAATACTCCCAAGAAACTCACCACCACCACCGCCGCCGGCGAGCCTCCTATAGACCCTATCGGCCTCGTCATAGCCCTTCGCATCCACCGCGATGGCACCGAAGATGGCTCGGAAGGCACCGCAGACCACCGAAGGAGCGAGGCGTCTGTCTTCTGCGAAACCCTAACGATCTTCTGAATGCCCAGGCGGGTCCCGTATTTATTACACGACCCGTCGACCTTGGAAACCTCGGAGATCCTAAGGTTTAGGTCCTTCGCGGAAATGTCTGAGTCTATGATGAGGGATTGCAGGGAAACCGAGGCTTCGATCAGGCTCTGGCCCAGCACGCTCAGTGCCTTGTTGTTCTCCGAGGAGAACGAGGCGTGGGTCCACTGAGCGACGGAGGAGACCAATGTCCTTGAATGTGTAGCTGTGATTGGGTCATAACGTAAATATTCTCTTAGGGCTACGTTTGCTTTATAGGATAAACATAGAAAATGGGTTACAAAATAGATACTAATACATTTTCTCATGTTTAGTTCATTGAGATAAAGCGTTAACTAGGTTTATAAACCAAACGCAGCCTAAGTGGACCCTTATCATTGCTTTATCTTGGATTGTTCTCTAATACTATCTTTGTTTTGGGGCTTGGACCATTCCTTAACTAGGTTTATAAACCAAACGCAGCCTAAAAAAACACTCAATTTTAGAAAAAGGCTTGATTTATCATGTATGTTAGGGGTGGTGGCGTTACAGAGATCATCACTAGGATTGCAATTTCAGGACAATAAGTTCAAAATTGAAGCAATTTGAGGATGCCTAAATAAAAAGGTTGTGACATTGGAACAAGTAAATTTTCAAAAGTGAAGCAGTTTTGAGGTAATGCCGAAATTCTGAAATTTTAATGTTTTCAAATTGCTTCAGAATTACAAGGATTTTGTCTTACCTACCCAACCCAACTCCATTAATTATTGACCCCTAACCACCTTACCAACATCCAACCCAGGTTGGTACACCACCAATCAATTTGTTAGATTTTTGATACGTCGTCGAATATTAAACGTGTCGAAAAATTTACGCGAATTTAGTTAGCCCAATGGGATAGACCTTTTACAAATTCAGACTTTTTAAATTGTATGAAGTACAATTGCAACAAACATGTTTGTCCTAAAATTATCAACCACTAATTTAGGCGAAGAGAGTTCACTGACTTGATCTGTTTCTGAAGATTATCCAATGCGACGGAAAATGGCGTGGAGGATTCAAGTGGGACGCCGAGGATTGAAGCTCCTTCAGCCGTAAAAGCCTGTAAAATTAACTAATTAATAGAAAACGGTGAAAAAAAAAAAAGATGAAATAAAAGCTTCGATGAACCTTTCGTTCTACCTGGGCGATTGAGAGGAACAAATGATTGCAAAACATGGCGATTTCATCTTCTATGCGCAATTTTTTCTTTCTTTTAGGAGTGCGCGAATGGGGAAAAAAATTACAGTGGCGAGTGATTGATTCGAATAAGTAGGGTTTATACAGTGTCGATTAACTTTTTGCCCCATAAGGCCCAAAGTATTTCGATCCAAGTTCTAAACTATTAAACTTCGCAATAAACCTTAGTGGACTCGATTTATAATTATGCATATTAGTGGCTAAATTTATAAGTATTCTTATTCACACCCTCTTATTTACTATAGAGAGTAGAGACCCCTAGCTATTATGAAAAAGTAAACGTATTTTAATTGTTCAATTGAGTTGACTTTGCATTGATAGGTTTCGTTTACATATTTCATATATACTCTTATATAAAGAGCATAGGGGCTTAAAAACTGTAAATTGATATGTTAAGATTGACCAATCAAATTTTTTCTACTTTAATTATTATTAAAAAATTAAAAAACTATTAAATTATAATAACCAATGTTTAGTAGATCAATTATTAAAAAAAACTTATTAAACCACGTAACTCATGATAACCACCTTATTTCACTTTTAGTATATAATTAACTAATACCATCCACTAATAACTAATTTATTGGATTGCTATTCACCGCCCCCTTTTTCCTAGTCACCGCCCCCAAAGGGCTGAAAAAAGACGATTTTGCCCTTTTGAATAAAATTTTTTATTTAAAGTCCTTTTCCAGACAACAATTTTCATATCGCAATCAAACATTCAAATCAGACTTCAAACAAAACAAAAAAAAAGTCCAAATCGCAATGGATCGACGAAAGGGGAAAGGGTCTATTCGCACGACTGGTAAGCAAATTCTCGTAAAATTCGTTCGTACGTAGATGAATGATCGAACTAGATTCGAAATCGCTCCAAAAAAGTCCGGACCGAAACACAATTTCGGCCGGAACAGTCCGACCGAACAGAATTTCGGCCACCTCAAGGCCGGACCGAAAAATAATTTCGGTCGTGCCTTGAGGTGGCCGAAAAAATTTTTCGGCCCGGACAGACATGACCGAAATTATTTTTCGGTTCTCACTGTCCCGGGCCGAAATCAAGTTTCGGCCGGAAGTGCGGCGACCGAAAATCATGTTTCGGCCGCCACTTCTTGTGGCCGAAATTTCTGATCGGCTGTGGTTTTTTTTTTTTTTTTCAGACGATGAGAGGGAAATCCACATCCCGGAGGATTTGATCGGCGACGGGTAAACTACAGTGAGCATTTTCGCGTAGGAGGTCGATTTCAGACGACGTGGAAGCCATTAACTGGGCAAAAGGCGTCGCCATTGCTCTGGGTTTCGAGGTGATTATTTAGTCGCATAAGAAATGCGGTACAAAAAAACTGACTAGATGTTCTTGCGGAGAACGTTATAGAGGCAACGAGGACGAATTGGAGAGGGTTACGAAGTCGAACAATGCAGGTGTCCGTTTGTATCATAGCTCAGGAGGATCCAATGACTAGGGAATGGTACATTCGTACGGGCCCACCTGATAATCCACGCACAATCACCCTCTGATACAGTATCCCGAGGGACACCGCCAGACGAGTGGGTTAAGTAGGCAGGCAAAGAAGATCGTAGAGGAAATGAGTGCTGCACAATCGAACCAGATCATATCCTTTCATCGGTGAGGCTCGACACGCAGAAGATAACGCGACGATCAGCACATATATAATTACAGAGATCGTTTGAAGAGAGACTA